>ML685819.1:12588107-12663226 GCA_007922175.1 Pelusios castaneus
GCCGGCAGAGCTGCTTGCCGGCCAGTCCGCTCCCGCCCTGAGCACGCTGTAACTGCGCATGCTCAGGGCGGGAGATTTAAATCTCCCCAGCCCGGCCCAGCCTGCACAGCTGGGAGGGAGCACCGGCGGGGAAAAAAAGGTGCCGGAACGCTGTTCCGGTGCGTTCCGGCAGAAAAAAAGCACTGGTCCTGTGGCACTTTTAAAGACTAACAGATTTATTTATCGCATGAGCTTTCGTGGGAGAAAATCCCACTTCGTCAGACGCTTTGAAGTGGGATTTTCTCCCACAAAAGCTCATGCGATAAATAAATCTGTTAGCTTTTAAAAGTGCCACAGGACTGTTTGTTTTTTTGCAATAGACTAACATGGCTACCCCTTTGGATCTTTGCTGTAGATGAGGCTAGGGGAGTTGCCCTAATTCTATCACCCTTGTTCCAAGGGGTTTAGGTGTATCTCCACGCCATGCCTTTTCATTGTTTTTTATTCTGATTCAAGCAGAGGCAGGGAGTGAGTCCCAGAGGCTGGATACTGTCCCTGGTTCCAAGAACACAGGACTAACAAGTAACATATCTGTCATATCTGAAAGACAAGGTGGGTATGGGGATGTCTTTTATTGGACCCACTTCTCTTTAAGAGACAAGTGTTCAAGTTTACACAGAGTTCTTCAGCGTGTCACAAGTAAATACAAGGTGGAACAGATTAAGCATAAGCAGTTGACACACTTGCAAGAGATCATTCAAGGAGAAGTGGGTAGTTAACACCTCTGTAGTTGTAGGACAAAGGAAGGGTTAGTGAGGCCATGTACACACGATCACTTTATCGCGCATTAACAATCATTACCGCGCGATAACAACAACGGCGTACACACGTGCAATAGGGCTGTTGCGCGTTAACCGCCTTGTTGTAGCACAATACAAAAACCACCTCGACGAGGGTGGTAGCAGTTAACGCGGAACAGCTGCTGCGCCTTTCCACTCGTGTGTACGCTTACCGCGCAATGATTGGCCTCCGGAACTGTCCCAGCATTCCAAAGCCGTCCTCTCTGGTCTTCCCCCCACCCGCTCTGTGGCCGTGACGAAACAGTCCCCGCCCTGCTCATATTCCTGGGATTTTCGAATTTCTCGTCTGTTTCACTTCCTGTTCTCTTCCTCGTGGAGTGGAGTGCAGCTCTGATCATCAGTAGCAATGGCGGCCCGTCGTGGAAGACGCGCACCCCTTTGGAGCACGGCAGAGGTGCTGGACCTGATCAGCATCTGGGGAGAGTCTGCTGTGCAGGCGCAGCTACGCGGCAGCAGGCAAAATCATGATACATTTGGCATAATTTCTCGGGCCATGTCAGAGAGAGGTTATGATAGAGACACTGTGCAGTGCAGATCAAAGGTGAAGGAGCTAAGAATAACCTATCACCGAGCGAAGGAGGCAAACCGCCATTCGGGATCAGCGCCTGCTACATACAGGTACTATACGGAGATCGAAGCCATCCTCAGTGGGGACCCCACAACCACTGCAAAGAGTCCCGTGGACACATCGGCCCCCCCTCATCCAGTGAATGCCAGACCCGAGCAGGATGAGGATGTAATCGATGAGGAGGAGGAGATGGAGGATGACCTGGAGGAAAGTGCAACAGCATGTAGCCGAGCTCTTCTGCACCCCCGCTGAGACGTCCACCCAAGACATGAATTGCAGCATGTCCCCTGAGGCAGCAGAGGGGGGTTCCGGTAAGTTTCTCTTTCGTGCAGCTATGGCTCCTGCTAAAATATCATTGTCCGGGATGGGGGTGCTTGCTGTCTCAGTCCCCGCTATGCACGCTCTTTACTCTGCATTCATTAGAAGTGCATCAACACAAGCAGGGATTGTCAAAAAATCATCTGTATTTAGGTCAGTAAAGGTTTCCTCGATGTAACTCCAGAGCCTACTACTCAGGTTAGATGGGAGAGCGTTTGTGTCTACGCTCCCAAAGACGGATACTCTGCCTCGCCAGCTGCAAAGCACAGCCCTGGGAACCATGGCAGCACACAGTGCAGCAGCATACGGTCCTGGCTTGCAACTGGTGGCATGTAGTATATGTATTCTAGCTGGCAGGGGCACTCTGAGGAGAAAGATATCGGGTTCCATCTGTGTGCCCTGTGCAGAATGTTAGCCCCCAGTAAGCTTTCTATTAGGACATACCTTGTCCGCTTCAGCGAAGCATAGGATGTTGACTGCCCTGCACCTTCCATTGGAATGTGCTACTGGAAGGTTACATTGGTTATCTAGGCTCTGTGTTAACAACAGCTTTATTATTATTATTTTTTTTAGATTCGACCTTCACAAGGCCGGTGTCTACCCCAGCTGACCGCATGAGAAACATTCGGCGGCGTGCTCGAAGAAACAGGTAGGATATGTTTCAGGGCCTGCTGAAAACAGCACAGGAATCCGCGAGGGAGAATCGAGCCTGGAGAGAGGAATCCCAACAGAAGAGGCAGAAACACAGGGATGAACTGATAAGCATGATGAAGGAGCAAACAGAACTGCTCAAGAGCATGATTGCTTTGCAGACCCAGGCGATTAATGTACGGGCTCCACTCCATACAGTTCAGCCGTGTCTGCCTCCCACACCCCGTAGTCCTTCAAAGAATTTCTTTGAAGGCCACCCGTCCCCCTGGTACACTGCAACATCCAGTCCCGCAGCTACATCCACCTGTAACCTCCCCCGCCTTTAGGTTTTAATAAAAACAGTGACAAATAATTTGAAGAGTGGCTTTATTTGTACACATTGAGACTCTCATAAGGTGCACCTGATGCGTCCTGGAAGTTAACTAGGGGAGGGCATCATTAAAATGGTCCCTGAGTGCCTCCCTTATACGAGCAGCTTCTCTTTGGGCCCCCCTAATACTCCTAGTGGCTGGCTGTTCGTATGCTTCCTCGAGGCGCTGTGCCTCCATAGCCCACCCCGGGGAAAACTTTTCTCCCCTACTTTCACAAATGTTATGAAGGACACAGCACAACGCAATAACAGCAGGGATGTTGTCCTCCGCCAAGTCCAGCCTCCCATACAAACATCGCCAGCGCCCTTTTAAACGGCCGAAGGCACACTCCACAGTCCTTCTGCAGCGGCTCAATCTGTAATTGAACCGCTCCTTGCTGCGATCTAGGTTCCTGGTGTACAGCTTCATGAGCCATGGCATCAGTGGGTATGCTGGGTCTCCGAGGATGACTATGGGCATCTCCACATCCCCCACAGTAATTTTTTGGTCTGGGAAGAAGGTACCCCCGTGCAGCTTCCGGTACAGACCAGTGTTCCTGAAAATGCGGGCATCATGCACCTTTCCTGACCACCCAGCATTGATGTCCGTAAAACGCCCCTTGTGATCCACGAGTGCTTGCAGCACCATGGAGAAGTAGCCCTTCCTGTTGATATACTCGGTCGCAAGATGGTCTGGAGCCAAAATCGGGATCTGTGTGCCATCTCTGGCTCCCCCGCAGTTAAGGAATCCCACGGCAGCAAAGCCGTCCACAATCTCACGAACATTGCCCAACGTCACCGTCTTCCGTAGCAGAACGCGATTGATAGCTCAGCAGACTTGTGAGAGGGCTAATCCAACGGTGGACCTCCCGACTCCAAACTGGTTTGCAACCGACCGGTAGCAGTCAGGAGTCGCCATCTTCCAGACAGCAATTGCAACACGCTTCTCCACAGTTAGGGCTGACCTCATGTTGGTGTCTTTACGTCACAGGGCAGGGGCCAACTCTGAACGCAGTTCCAGAAAGGTTGCTTTCTGCATTCAAAAGTTCTGTACCCACTGCTCGTCATCCCACAGCTGCATAACAATGTGATCCCACCACTCGGTGCTCATCTCTCGTGACCAGAAACAGCGTTGCACCATGTGCAGATGATCGGTGAAGGAGCTGAGCAATGCAGTGCTGTTGCTCTGCATGGCATCGATCAGCCCCTGCTCCTCAGCGTCCTCGTCTGACTCGGAGCTCATTGCGTACTGAGCAACCAGCCGAGATGTATTTAGAATGCTGAAGGTGACAGTGGTGATCAGAGCAGGATCCATGCTGTCGCAATTGTGATTACTCGCAAGTAGTGCATCACTGCACTGTTGAAAATAGGCGCGAGTTGCTATTGGCAACAAGTAAGACGCAAGGGGAACACAGTGCAGCACGGGAAACTGAGAGTTTACCCATGGCGCTTTGCGTTCCTTTCCTTCATCCCATGATTCCAAGCGCAGATTGAGGGAAAATTGAACTATGGGATAGGTGCCCAGAATTCATTGCGCTACACCACGATATTGCAAAGAATTCTGTTGCGTTACAAGGAGCGACGTGTGTACGCGCTCTCCTGCAATAAAGGTCACTTGTTTTTTATAGAACGATTGCCATGTTGCGCTTTAATCTGATCATGTGTACGTAGCCTGAGTTACTTTGCTGTAAGCCACAAAATCCAATATTTTTATTGAATCCATGATTTTTAGCATCTAGCAATATTATAAATTTAAGCTCCCAGATTTACCTTTTAAAGATTCGGTGCAAGCTTCCTTTGAGGACAAGGCCTGAGCAGTCAGATATGGAGTGATTGCTTTGTGAAAAGTATTCACCTGGGGTGATAGGATGTTGCTGTCTTTTATCATCTTTCAGTGTGAATTCATTTGGGAGCATTGTGATTTTCTCATTTCACCCATATAGTTATTGGGGGACTTACTACATGGGTTAAGGTGTGCTACATGTTGGGGTAGGCATGTGTAGGACTTGGCTCCTGGAAGGTGTTATGGGGGGTGTTGATCTTTGTAATAACAGAGGTGGCTGCAGGGTTTGCATCTGTTGTTCTAGCAGGATCCAGCGCAGCTTTGAGTTGATGTGGTCTGGTCTGTGGGGAGCTTGCTTTTGATGATGATCTTGGTGAAGTTGGGGGGTTATTGAAGGCCAGAAGAGGTGGGTTGAGGAGATTACTTTCAGCATGTGATCATTATTGTGTATGAGCACATGTATGGTTGTAATTGTTTAATGATATCCTATATGGGATCTAATGTGGAGTGATTGGTGACAGGGGCATACAGTGGGTGATGTTTTCATCTGTATTGAAGCAGGTTCTCTGAGGGGGTTGAGTGGTCTGTTACACAATATCATCTGTTTCTCAGGTGACATCTTTCTTTTGGTCACTTTTAAACACGTTAAGGCATGTACCCTGGTCTTTCTCCTCAGAGCATATTCAGTGCTATCTGGATATAGGCTGTAACAGATTCTTGGTGTGTTTGGGGTTATTATTGTATCTATGAAGCTAGCTATGATAGTCCATGGGTTTGATCTCTCTCACAGAGAAGTATATTAATGCCCTGTGGCAAAGTACTCTCCTGGGGGGCTTGCCCAACAGCAAATGGTTCCCCTAGTGGTAGAGGCCTACAGCAAATCCAGCCCAGCCAGGACAAGGCTTCCAACTTTTTCTTCCCCTAGCCCCTCTCTCTCTCAGGGTGCCCAGGGGCAGCCTTGGTTTGAGCCCACTGGGGTACTCTAACTCTTAGGGAGGGTTAATAGTCCCAGTCCACTTAGTTAACCAAGAATCCAGGGAGTTACCTTCTTACAGCCTCATCACAGGAGTAGGGGCGCTGCCCTGGAGGGTCCAGGGTTACATCAGTCCTCCCCACCCAGCAAGAAAAAAGCTATATCTCCTACTCCAAGGGAAATCTCAAACTTCTACCAGGGGCAAGCTTTTTATAGGCCTGGAGCAGCCCTTAATTGGCCCAAGTGACTCTAATTGCCCTGTAGTATCCTCCCCTCTACCTAGAGGGAACAGGGCTTTTAACAGCCTAGGGCTCAGGGACCTGCCCTGGTAGTTATCTGGCCTGACTTTATCACATGCCCCCATTCTTTGTAGCAGAGAATTGAAATTGGGAGGGGGCTGGCCTTAGTGTCAGGGATGTGTCTTTTGCCATCTCCATGAAAATCCACCCAAATTTGGCCAGTTATAAGCCTTTGAAAAATCACAGTTTGCACATGCTCAATAGAGACTGCTTGGATTTTAGCAGCTACATTTCTCTTTGGTTTCATCAGCTCTGGGCATGTTGCAGCCTGGGGCTGAGCAGGGCTTTTCAAGCTGGGTAAATGAATTGAGGGCAGTGACATCTCTGCTGGGGCCAGGCAGCCTGGGGGCGGACGCACTGTGATACTAAGGCAGAGGAGACAGGTGCCAGGTCTGCGGAGGGTGTGCGCGGAGTAGACGAGAAGCCCAGGGGGCAGGAAATAACATACAACTCAGTTTTGATGTGTGTAATATTTATATTCCCTTCCTTTCTTAGTCGTGGGGATATTTTAACAGGTGCATTCTCATTTAGTTCACATCACATTAAAAACGGCCTTCTGGAATCCTGTGAGTGGCAACATGAAAGCAATATTTGCTCTAAATCTGTGTTTAGATGTGAACAAGGAGTGCTGCCTTTTCCCTAGAAGTCATCTCATTCAGGATCCTAATCTCCTCTCATGTAAATGCGCTCTATGCATCCAGTGTGTAACAAACACTGGAAATCCCTTGCAGAAGTTGCTGCCCAGAAGCAAAGAACAGACACTGTTAGACTTTTCTTTCTTTCCTTCTGATTGTATTTGTTGTGTGGAAACAAAGAGCCAGTTGGTTTCTCTGTAATGCTTTATTCATGTTTACATCTTTAATCTGAGCAAATTCCATTCTTGAGAAAGGTGCCACATTAACCTGAATTCAGTCTTTTCCCTCTACCACTGACACTGGGCAAGTCAATTATACTTTCAGGGCCTCCATGCCCCATCCTTAAAACAGGGATTAATAATCCTTCTTTTCTCTGTCTGGTCAGTTTAGATTCTGAACTCTTGGGAGCAGAGACTGTTACTATGGATATCTCTACACCAGTGGTCCCCAGACATTTTACCCTGCGTCCCCCCCTTCTCCTGTCTGTGCTGCCATGGCTGAGATAGGGGTCAGGAGCCATGGCTGGGAGGGGTGAGACTGCAGCAGAGCTTGACAGAATGGTGCAGGGGGTGCTTCCTCCCCATCCACATGGGGGCTGTCCCAGACCCAGCCATGCCCCACGCCCGAACGTTCCTCTTTGCCTCCATATTGTGAGTGGGGGGCGGAGGGGAGGAGTGTCCCACAGTTTGGGAACCTCTTGTATACACTGTAGTCTGTGCCTGTGTGACTACATGTGTAGTTGCCCAAATCCCCTAGCGATCGCATGCAAACCCCTCTAGCACAGGCTTATTTGCTTGCAGACCCCAGGCCTTCCACAGTGTTGGGGACAGGGATTAACACTCAGACTGGAACCTGCCTTCTTAGCAGTGAGGATGCAGGCAAGATGACTTGAGTGCTAATAACCCTCCAGTGCCTTCCCACAATTCCCCATGGAGGACAGACAAGTTCTCCCGCAATTGACATAGTCGCCTGGGAAAGAATCCTAGAGCGTCTGAGCCCCAAGAACCATGAGCTGTCTCCAGATCCCCACAGATGAGTGCAGGACACACAGGGGACGCTGCTGTCCAGGCTAGGCTGACCCGATGCCAATCACCCTGGCTCACCATGCGGTGGAGATGTGCCCTGTGTGTACAGAACCTGCCACCATGCAGTGCTGACCTCAGGCAGGACGTCTGAGGGAGGTGGATTTTACACTGCCAAGTAATGCCCAACAACTCGAAGGACACTAAGACCTGAAATGCCGTGGGTTTCCTGTTGAACTCGCAGAAAGGGAGAGGTTTTTCCTTAGGTTTTGTGGATCATTTCTGTAATTTCCACACAACCCACTTGGTTTGTACAAAACCAAACTATCAATAGCATCATTTGCCCTGAAGCCTCTTTGTGTGAAGACGTTGCCTGGGGACACTGGCTGAGAGCCGTAGCGTCATTGCAGGGCCTGATCTGGTACATGCTCCAAGGAGAGCCTGGGGTCAGCAGGAATTCTGCACACTGAGGTGTGTGGGGCCGGGCCCAAAACACATGCCTACTTCCCACTGTAGCCAGCAGGATCAGGCCCACCAGAGCTCCTGGTGGCAGGGCCAGGGGCTGTGTGCTCTCGTCTGACTGCACAGGCGTGCGTGGGATTTCAAGAGCACTGCACGTGGCCCAGCCGGGCCCTGTCACCGGCCTGACAAATAGGACGGAGCGGCAGGAGCACGCACTCCAGCACCAATCAGGCTCTCTCTTTGACAGGAAATTAATGGCCCCACCATTATGGTTAATTGTCTTTGATTGCTCCACATTAATTATTAACCGTCCTTGGCTGCAGCCTCTTTGCGGGGTTCTTAGGGACGCGGTGGAGTCTGGCAGGCGTCCCTTCGGCTACCACCTCGATACACTCTCTCTCCTAGAGCTTTCTTGTTGGAGAACAACCCTCCTTAGCATGGGTCTGGCAGCCCCAGCAGGAAGCCTCTCTCTCCTCAGCAGTAGCAAAGCACTTAAGCATGGGCTTAAGTCAATAGGATTTTAAGTGCATGCTTCCAGCTAAACAGGACTGAGGTGCTTTGCAGAGACTGGGCTGACTGCTCAGGCCTGCTCCTCTGAATGGTGCTGTTTCCAACCAAGTCCTACCACTGTGAGCCCTTCAGGGAGGGGCCTGGGAGACTGCAATGCCCCTCCAGGCAGTTCGAGAGAGGAACACAGAGGCTGGACCTGAATGTGCAGAGAGGTCGAGGCTGCTAGGGATGGAGAGCAAATCCCCCTCCAGCCACAGCCAGGCAGGGCAATTTCCTGGTCAGAGGGATATCTTCGCTGCAGAGCTAGCCCTGGGGATTGGCCCTCGGGGTTAGCCTAGCCCCGGTGTGAGCAGCCACTGGGCAAACCATACCAGAGTTATTTTACCCCCGCTGGTGCTGCCCTGCCCCGTGCCTGTCGCTAGGACTTCTGAGGGCATGCCCCATGGATCTCTGTGATTCTCTCCCACTGAACTGTGGGAGCACAGAGGGCATTGTGATAAGGCACATGGGTTAGCCTCACTGCAGAATGGACAGGTTAGCAGACCGAGTGGAAGTAGCCCCTGTGGCAAGCCAGCTAGCCTGGGTTCAGAGTACCACCACTCTTGACTGAGAGGGTTTGTGTGTGGGTGGGGGGAGAATATTGGGGCTACATCCAGCTAAGAGCCTGGGTTGTCTCAGCAGTGACAACAGACCCCGAGAGTACGTCTACACTGCAATAAAAGACCCGCAGCTCCCAGTGCCAGGGCCTGGCTCAGTTGACTTGGTCTCGGGCTGACAGCAGTGTAGACCCTGGGGGGTCAGGCTGGAGCTCAGGCTCTGAGATTCCCCCCAGGTGTCAGAGCACAGACATCTACACTGCTATTTTAGCCCAAGGGTCACAAGCCCAGCAGCTGACCCAGGCTCTGCGACTCAGTGCCATGGGTTTTCTCCGCACTGTAGACGTCCCCTGGATGAGCTCTGGCTGTGTCTACACTTTTCCCTAATGTTGCCCAGCAGTGGGGGCTCCCAGCAGTGTAACTTCAGCCCTTCCTGGCCCTGCTCAGAGCGGCTGCTCACAGCCTGGCGGCCAGAACATCCATGGCTGCAAGCGCCTTGTGTATAAGAGCATCCACAGCACCCGGCCTGGGCTGGGTGAGCAGCAGTGGGAATCGTAAGGGGGAAGTGCAGTGCAAAGGGGGGCAGAGGAATGGAGGTATTTTCTCCCTTCAGAGCAGGCGGCCACCCCAGCTTAAGGTGCAGCTGGACTGAAGTCTGAGTCCTCCCTAACCCCTGCAGAGCTGGCTCTTCATGGCGGGGCAGATGTACACGGGGAGAGCCCTCTTGGGACAGGAACAGGTTGGCATGGTGGGACAGGCCCTGGAGTTGTCCCAAGAGTGAGTCCTTCATTGCGAGAGGCAGCATGGCCCAGTGGGCAGGGCACCAGAGAGCTGAGTTCACAGGTGACCATGGCCACGTCTCCTCCCCCCTGTGTCTTTGGGTCTCTTTGACTGTGTGGTCCATTTAGATGTGAGCCCTTCTGTCTGTTTAGACTGTACAGCACCTGGCACACTGGGGCATGATCTGTAGGTCCTACTGTAATAGAAATAACTATGATTCAAGCAGGGTCACAAGCTGGTAGCTCAGGGTCTGAAATTCTGGCTTTTCAAGCTCCTTAGCTTCCTCTTTCCCCAGCACACAGCTCCTGCAAAGAGCTATTTGGATTGCTTTGCAGCACCATCAGTGGGCAGCTTTTCCTTTCTCCTTGCCTTGATAAATGGCCTTATTAAATAAACTCTTTTCCTGCAGGGCCCCGAGCATTAATCTAAGTGCAGCGCCCAGAGATAAATGCACTGCCACCATCTATTAGAAGCAGCATCTTAGTTCAGCTTCCTTATGCCATCCCACTTGGTAGCCTGGAGCGGAGCTAGAGGACTGATGCATAGGGCTGTAGCTGGAGAAATGGATCTAGCTTCAAAGGCCCAGGCGAACAGACCCATTCACATAGGCACCCAGAATATGCCCTGTGCTCCCCCCACACAGCTGTGAGACTCCCTCAAATTTAACGTGGTTTATTTCACTTGCAGCCTTGCATGCTGTCCTGTTTGCACCACACCTGTCATGGTGCTGCCCCATGGGAACAGGACCGTCCAGCCCCCTTACTCCCCACTTTACAGCCTCTCCGCTGGCTGCCTATAAAACTGTATCGACCCAAGACTTCAGTGCTCATTTCAGAGCCATTCCATAGCCATGGCCTGGTATAGTTGACAGATCCTTTGTCACCCTCTGCTCCTAGTCATTGGTGCAGGTCAGAATCAACAGGCCGGTTTGCCTGTCCCTGTCATAAACTAGGCTCCTTGTGGGGTAGGATTTTGAGCAATTGAAAAATGGAATCTGCGATGCGGAGCCGGGATCCAGACCCAAGCTCCCCTAAGGCTCGGGAGGTGAACTTATCTCCTGGAGATGCAGAGCGGCGAAGGTGATTGTGGGCCACCTTACACCATCCGTATTCAGGGCCTGAAGCAGCCCTGTGGTGTAAATTAGAGCAGCCCTGAGAATGCTCTAAGTTATGGCAGCCTGTGGGTTGCCACGCAGCCTGGAGCAGCTCAGAGTCGCTGGAGCAGGATAACCCCCCAACAGGCCCCCTTTTTTGCCAGGCTTCAGCCCTGGCATGCCCTCTTCACTGAGGCTTATGAGTGGGGCTAGCAGTGAGTTATTTCCCCCTTTGTGCACTGCTCAGGTGAGTCCTAAGAGCTGAGTATTTGTTGCAGCTTTGATCTGTTCAGAGCGGGGGGACGGGGAAATTTCCAGCCTTGGCCAAATCCTCTGCCAGCCCCATTGAAGGCCATGGCACACGTGCATTTTCTTGCAGTGACAATTCCCCGGCAGGATGAGTAAGTACCTCTGAGTGTTAGCGCAATGGGACATCTGCGATGAATGGGGATGTCGCTTCAGCGCAGGCTTCCTTATCTTTTCTCAGAGCTGATGTACACCATTGGCGTTTGCAAGTGACATGCAGGCAGCCTGAGGGCGTCTATCTTCCCTCGGGTTGGATTTCGATGGCAGGAGCCGGCAATGTGGCCTTCGTGTACAATCTATGCAGACCCGCTGTCCCATAACACTCCCTCTTGCTGCATGGGTTAGGGCTGGTGATGCCCTAACACCAGGGTTTGTTGCAGAGGACAGGGGACACCCCCTCTAAAAATCAGCAATCTGTCCCTTTTTCCCCACAGGGCGCAGTATAATATTCTTTGTTGTTCCATGGTTGAGGAAGAGAAACCCCCAAACTCCCCCTCCTGTGCTTGCCACCAAATGCAGGACTCCAAGCCCCAGAACAAAATGCTGGCCTTTTCCCATATGCACATGCCCCAGTCCCTCCCCTGTCCCCCAGAGCTTCCTTTGTGACCCCATAACAGTCCCATAGAGCAGACGGGGCTCCCAGGCTGCGGTGGAATCTGGGCCGCTCTGGGAGACGTGCAAAGGCCTGTCACTCTGCAGAACCCTGTACCCGCTCTCCGTTCAGGAACCAGTGCAGCTGGCGGGGGGAGGGTTGAGGTATGGAGTTTGCACATACGTGGTCTGGGATGGGGAGTCAGGGGCTACGAGGCAAAGCAGGAGAGAGGAAGCACTCTTATCCCCTCTGGAAAACATCCTCGTTGCCCCAGGCGGTGCTGAAAGCAAAGGGGCTGACGGATCCCACAGCTCCTTGCGAGGCAGTGCCGAGCTTCGCCCCCAAAGGAAATATAATCACTTCTAATTAGCGAACATCTTGCGTTCGTAATCAAAGCCTGTCCGCTTCCAAGTCATTCCCCGTAATGGTGAGTAATTGAGAGCAATTAAGCACTAATTAAGTCACGTCGGGCCAGATCCTGTTCAAGTCAAAGACAGCACTGTCTTTGAGCAGGATCAGGCCCTTGCCAAGCAGTGCATAAACAAGGCAGGAAGGATCAGGCCGTCGGGAATGCGCTGGTGACGTGATATAGTGAGGTGTTCAAAGCGGGCACAAGGAGCAGCCTGTCCCTTTGATCTATGGCCTTGCAGTGTCTGGCGCAGCGGGGTCTTGGGCTATAGCCGGGGCACGTGCATATTACCTCAATACAGAAAAGTAATAAATAATCAGGCCCTTCTCAGGGCTCTTCTTCAGTTGCCAGGGGATTTGGGTTGTGACTAAATCCCTGGGAGGAAATCCCCAGCAGTGTTTTCTCTTCATAGGAGTCAGTAAAAATGATGCCCAGTGTTTATTTCTCCTGGTACCCCCCAGGATCATGCCTGAGGATCCAACACAGCCTTCCGCTCTTCCATGTCAGAAGAGGCTGTCTTCCCCAGGTGGTGAAGACCGATCCGTGTGCAGTGTTTAGCACAGTGCGGCCCACGTTCTCTGACGGGGGCCTCTGGCCCTCGCTCTAACACAAGTAATAACTAATGAGCATCACAGCTCCTGCTGGCCCGCACCCCTCTGCACACACACACTTGTGCAGGCAGTGGATTTCACCACCACAACCTGCCCTCTGACAACAGAAACAACAGGGGCTTTTTTGGAAAGTTTGGCCTAGAGCTAGGTTGAGAGCAGGTGTCAAACCAGGATTACAAGTTGGGCGCTCCCCTTCCCAGCTCAGTCCAAAGCAACTTCCAGACCCCCTCACCCTGACTCTGCCAGGAGGGCTGGGCTCTCTCACCAGTAGAGTGCACTGAGACCCCCAGACAGACCGGAAGGATGCTTAAAGCTTCAGGGGCTGATGGGAACCAGATTGCAGTGCTGTTTACTTACGGGCTGCTGGTTCAAATCCGACATGGAGGACAAAAACTGTGGCCTTCTGATGGCTGTTTGATGGCCCCTATAACATGAGTGGGGCAGATGTTAATGCCACACATAGCCCCCCTGCGATCCCAAAGAGATGGACCCTCTAATTCAGGGGTGGTGGAAGCTTATGCCACTGACGCTGTGTGTGATCTGTGGGGAGACAGCCTCCTTCAGCTGGCAGTTTGCTGCACCATTATAAAATGGCAGGTGTTTTAAGTCCTACACACACTCCAGCACAGACGGGGAGTGCTCTGCTCACCTAATTAAACATGCCCATCTTCAGTCAACTGAAGGCACCATCCCCTGAGCCTCCATGCTAATTGGGAGCACCCCACTGGACAGGCAGTCTGGCCCTGGCTCCTTGTGGCAGAGGGGAGATGAGATGCTGATAGGAGAGCGACTGGCAGATGGATCCTCTGTCACTGAGGGGCGGTGTGTAGGGAGGCTTTGGCCGGGAGGCAGGTCCCAAGGAGAAGACAAATTCCAGCTAAGCAACAGCTTAAGTGTGTCTCTGGGAGTGAACACTTAGGGTGTGTACAAGTGATGGGCTGAGCCCCGGACATGGATCATGAGTGTGCACATGTATCAATGTGCCTGGAACTGTGCATGCATGGCTGCTTCTGCACAGATCATGCAAGTCTGGACATGGCTACATGGATCCGTGGGGTGATGTGTCTGGGAATGGCAAGGGCTAGGTTGTGTCTCTGGACCTGTGTTTCTGCACTGGGGGGGATCAGTCTGAGTGCGCATGTTGTGGGTCTGATGGGTGGTGGTGGGGATGTGTATGGCAGTGTGGTGTGTGTCTGTGGCTGGGGTGGGTGTGTCTGCGGTGATGTGAATCTCTCCTGCTCCCATTTGCCCTGTAATTGAAATGCCAAGTGGTGAGTAACGCAGACTGGAGAGCCACCCTGTGCGTCAAGTGCACCAGCTGTTTTCCAGAGGGCATGTGCTGCCGTGATAGAATGAGGAAGCTGCAGGCTGAGGGTAGGCGTGATCCAGGGGGGCCAAATCCCCGTAAAGCTGTTCTCCTCCTGTCAGGGATTTGCTCACTGTCTGGAGCCACAAGGAAAAATATGCCCCTAGCACCAGGGTGCCCACTTGTCCCCCGTGGTCACTCTGCCTGTCCCATGGGGCATGACACTGGGCAGACTGTCAGGCCATTCCGCGAAGGCAGGTGCAGCAGAAAAGTGAGACGTTCATGGAAACTGGAGCAGCCCTGACAAGGCTCTGGAGAGTAACAGCCAAGCGCCAGGAACAGGGCGGATGGAACAGCTGCTTGGTGACACCCAACACAGCAGATGCCTCTCCTACCTGGCTTCTGTTGGGCCTCCCAACCCCACAATAGGCCCTTCAGGAACAGAGCACAGGAGGCTTGGCTAAATGTGTTGGCACAAGCTCCAAGCCCCACCTTTGTGAGCTCCTATTCCCCTCCCCTCCTGGACATTCCCACTCACATTCCCCAAAGATCCTCAGAAGCAGGGATTAACACAAGTGGTACTTAGGTTCTCAAGAGCACCTAACCTTTCAAGGAACGTACTGAAAACTCCCCCCAAAGGCTCACATGCCTACCAGCATACCCTGCACAGCCGCAGGCTCACCCACCCTGCCCCCTGCCCAAAACCATGACCCCCTACTGCACTCCCAGCCCCTGCTGCCAGTGGCCTATCTCCAGGGCTGGATCCAGCTGCCAGCCCTTGCTGCCACCACCGACCCCAGGCCAGATCTAGACCCTAGTGGTCCCTGCTGCCGGTTCCTGTTCCCAGGCCAGATCTGGACCCCGGCATCTGCTGCCGCCGCTGCCTGGCGGCCCCAGGCCAGTTCCTGCCTTCAGTCCTGGCCCCGCTGGTCCCTGGCCAGGGCCAGATGCCATGACCAGCCTCCTCCCCCACAGCCACCCAGGTTGGGGCCAGCCTCTGTGGGCCCTGACCCAGGGCAGCCACTGCCCCCTGCACCTACCTGAGAGGAGAGATTTAACTTGCCCTCCTCTTCTCCTGCTCTGCACCACATGCCTCAGCTACATGCTGCAGAGCAGGAGACTTAAAAGAGCCGGCGCACTTCTTTGCTCCTGCGTTGCTGGGTCGGGACTCGGGACACTGGCTTGGACACGCTGGGCTCATGCCCCCTGTGCTCAGCACCAGCGACGCCCCCTCAGTAAACCCTGAGGCCTGTTCATGTTTGAGGCCGAGGAAGGTATTTAACACTCAACCCAGAGCAGCCGTAAGAGAGACGCTGAGTGACACCCAGGTGGCGGGGAGGGGGTGAGGCTGCCCTGTCCCAGCCGGAGCCAGGTTGCAGGGCTCCTGCTGGGGGCCAGCGGCTGCTGCACACTGGGTAACTGCAGGGGAGGGGAAATGCTGGGGGGGGGGGTTGCATCCCCCCTGCCTCACGTCCCCCCAGCAGATACAGACCCCATCTGCAGGGCAGGTGGGGGGGTGGGGCCGGAACTCCTCCTGCCCCTGGGGGGCTGGGGTGAGGGGGGCGCAAATGTGACTCCTGATAGCCAAGCACCAGACAATTTCTGCTGGTACTCATTGGAGAACCTGATCTAAAAAATGATGTCAACCCCTGCTTATAAACAGAACTGTGCACAAGAAACAAAACGTGGTGCCCAGTGTCACACAAACGTTTGTCTTCCTTTGCACCAGGCCTGTTTGTGTCCTGGACGTGTCTTTGCCCCCACCCCATCATTGCAGCAGGGCAAGCTGCACCAGGGGCTGCTGATGGGCTACTTGTCAGGAACGAGTGGTTTCAAATCTCTCAGTGTAGCCCATCATTTTTTCCCCCTTTGAGGACAGAACCCTGGAAGAGCAGGGGGTGAAAATGGATCCAATTTGGATTGGAGAATGCAGACCTGACTCCTTTTAAATGGTCCAGTCAAAGTGCAAAGACCTGGCAGAAATGGTAATAATTTGCACCAATCAGTGCCCCACCTCGCCAGGCACTGGACAGACACATGGAATATGACTGCACCACAGAATCTCTCCTAATTGGGGTCCACCAGCATACAGATGATCCAGCTTTGCTGACCTGATCTTTGAGCATCCATGCTCCAGAGCCATCCCTGGCCATGCCCACAGGGGGCTGCAGTTACCTGGCATTTCTGTGGGCATATCCCAGCCTCACTGATGGGGTCATATTGTGAGAGAATGCATCTGTCCTTCCCTCTGCGGAAGTGATGGTGGCCAGCCCCAACATGTTTAGTTGAGCCTCCATGCTTCAGTCTGTTCCAGCGAAGGCCAAACAATGGATCCGGCCCTGTTGGATGAGCTGTTCCTGCATGCGGTAGGGTCAGTGAGAGGGCAGGAGGCATTTCCCCAGCAGTCACTGACCCTGGATGGTGGTGACTGGTCTCATTCACGGTGAGACAGCCCGTGCCCTGCAGAGTTACAGGCTCAGGGTTTTAAGATCATAGAGGACACTTGGCTATGACAGACAGATGGGGGAGCACGAGGAAACCATTGGCCACGCACCAGTGCCCAGTCTTTTTCAGTGTCACAGGAGCCGGCAGTGTTCTGGAGGAGGGCAGCGAGGGGCTTTTGCAGCTGTTGTGGATTTGGGATTTTGCGTAGGTTTCGTGTCCTACCTTTTCCTCCTCCTCATGTATAAACCTCACCCCATGAGGCAGAGCTTTCACCTGTTGCTGCAAGGGGGCCTGGATAGGAAGCAGACGGCTGGATTTGATGTGTGCTCTTTAAACGGAGATAAAGGTTTTCCTAATTGTTCTTAGCAGGAGGGTTTCGGGGGAGGATTTTTTCCCTCGGAGCAGCTAAAAATAACTAATCAGGTCTGGCCTTTGAGCCCCCCAGGGGGCAAATGGCATCTGTGTCAGCATAATCACTGCTCCGGAAAAGGGGACAGCGATGATGGAAGAGTTTAGCATTTAGAGCTCATGAATCCAGTGTGATATTGAGCGGTGGGTTGCTCTCAATTAGCAAGACCTTTTCTGCATCTTCCCCTTGGCTTTCCAGGAAGGCCAGCATCGTCTTTGTCTGGGCAAGGGGAGTCGTTACAGTGGAGCTGTGCTGTGACATCCCTGTCTCGGCACTAGAGCTGTTGTGCTCCAGTCTCCGTGGTGGCCCGAGAATGCCACCAGCCTCACTTGGTGTCCCAAATTCATCACAGTCCACAGCGGCCAGCACCATGGCCCGGCAGGCTATGGCGTGCAGGGAGCACTGGCTGTGTGGGTCAGAGGGGGAATGAGGCCCAGCAGTTAGGGGAAATGTGGCACCCAAGGGCTGGGAATTTGCAGTGCACAAGGAGTGCAGCCTGCTCCAAGTCACAGGGAAAGGCCTGTTCATCAGTATGAGTGAATAAGGAGCTTCCGCATTTCACACGGTTGGGTGCCTGCTCCTCCCTCACTTCCTCTTGGCAGGCGCAAGAGACGCTGCAAGAGAATCTGGCAACACCCCAGCAGGACTCCAATTCCCCATGGGCCTTCGGCATGGGCCTAACTTGAAGTCAGCTGGTTTCAGGGGAGATTCCTTCCTGACAGGCTTAAATTTAGGCAGGTGCTTACGTACCTTGCTGATTGGAGAGCAAAAGTCTGGGCAGCTCTGCAGTGGGAAGGCATGTAAGTGCCTGCAGGAGGTTTTCTGTCAAACCAGGCCCAGCGTCTGATGGGATAGGAGATGAATGGAGGACACAAGGCGGGTTGGGCAGAGGTACTGATGATCTCTTGGGGTGAGTCTACACTTACAAATTAAGTCGACTTAATTTACTCCGCGTCTACACCGGGCTTTCCTTAAGTCGACTTAAACTGCTCCTTAACTCGAATTAAGGAAAAGTTAGTTCGAATTAATAACACCTCGTTTTAATTCGAACTAGCGCTTAAGTCGACTTTATTAAGTCGATTTAAGCCAGTGGAGAGGGGGATTAGCGCCTTGGTGGAGCTTATTAAGTCGACTTAAAACGTTAAGTCGACTTAATAAGGCCAAAAAGGGGCCATGTCTACACTTGAAAAGTTAAGTCGACTTTTGTTAAGTCAACTTAATAAGGTCGACTGTAAGTCGACTTACAGTCGACCTTATTAAGTCAACTTCATAAAGTCAACCTAACTTTTCAAGTGTAGACATAGGTTTGGGTAGGAGACTGGAGACTAGACTGAGGTAGGTTGCGTGTAGATCTCAATGTGGAGGTCTCTGGGAGATCCTGGGGGTTTGGAGGTCGGGGCGTGGCTCAGAAAGCTCACCCCATTTGCAGCAGTGCACAGAGGGTTTGAAGTTCGATGCTGCCCGAATCTGCATGTGCCATGCTTCCTGCTGAGGATTCTGGGTACTGTAGTCCAGTGTGGTTTGCCTCCAGGACTAAGGAGGACAGCTATTAGAACTGCTACTAAAAGGCATTTAGAAAACCTTGTCCCTATCTATAGTTACAACACAGAGCCCTGAGCTTTCTGTGGGACGGACTGGCCTCCAGTTATCGGAGAGTCATTTAATCATGGCAGTTCTGCTTTTATCCAGCCCGGGATAATAAACATACGTACACACACGTGCTCTCTGGCCAGCCTCTGCTGTAATTCTCACCAGGTGAGCCAGGGCTCCGAGACGACCTCTGTCCGGTCCCCCGGTGGGCCGCACCTGCAGCATGCTTAACACTCTGTCTTTGCTCATTGCAGGTATATCCAAGGGGCCTCCTCTCCGAAGGACATGGTGATCATTGTGGATGTGTGAGTGTCATCTGGGACTGGGAGGATCCTATAAGAGCCCCCCTCCCCACATTCCTTTTATGGCCAGGGCTGCCATGTGAAATTCTCAACTAGCCAATCAACAGGCCACAGATGGGGAGCCAGAGGGAACATGTGACTCTGCCCCACTCCATGGGAAGCTCTGGGAGGTTTCCGTAGAGTGGTGGGTCACTGGTCATGCCATTCTCCCCTGTAGCACACCCTGTATTGCCTGCCCAAACTGCCATTTACAAGCCATATCCCCCTGCCCCCCAGGAGCGGCAGCGTCAGCGGTCTGACGCTAAAGCTGATGAAGACGTCGGTCTGCGAGATGCTGGACACCCTTTCAGATGATGACTATGTCAACGTGGCTTCGGTGAGTACCACTCTGGCGAGGTGTGGGGATCCTAGCAGGAGAGATGGAGAGCGCCCTTTATGTCCAAAGGAGCTGTTTGATCTGGCTTGGGTGTAGTGCAACCAGATTCCGGGACTCTCGGCCCTTCCACATCCTGACACGTCACTAGGAGGAAAGTTTCCAGACTACATTTCCTTTGGCTACATAGGAAACCTGTGTGACTCCTTGTCATTCCAGACTAGGTTGGTCTTTCTAAAAGACACATCCTGTGCTCAGCCACGAGTTCTGGGCTGGAATCATTTGATGGAAATCTCTGGCCTGTGCCATGCACAAGATGACCAGCACAGTCCCTTCTGCCTTCACATCTAGGAATCTGTGGATGTGTATCTAGTGACCATGGAGGTGGTAGAGTATTCTTATGAAGAGAGCTCTTCCTGGACCGCCATGGTGCTGGGATTGTCCCCAGTTGAGCTGGGCGTGGAGATGCTCTTTCTTTCAAGGCCTTTTTCAAGAAATTCAGGAATACTGCTAGACTCCTTCAAGCCATTCTCACACCAGTGTGAGGAGATGCATGCTGAAGACAGCTTCCAACCCAGGGGAGTAGGGAGTTTGCCTTACTGAAAGCACCACTGGAGTGTCTGTCCTGGCATAACAGGGCCCTGATGCTAACCCAGAGCAATTTCCCATGTCCAGAGCACTGAGCGAGGGCCTGGAGATACATGCCTGTTGTCACCCCCTTTGTATAGGTGAGGAAACTGAGTCCCAGAGTGCCAAAGCTCCACTGGGAGCTAGTGGCCAAACTTGGATTAGAATCCAGAGGTCCCTAGCTCTGGACCCTTATTCAGGCCACTTGATTTGAGATTTGGCTAGCTCAGCTAAACCTCACAGATCCTTCTTACCCTCTGAGCACTCCAGTCCTCTGGGCTTCTTCCACCACGAGCAAACTACTAGCCAGGCCATCCTGTCCAGCACTAAGTGGGAGCGAGTACTGCAGAGTCTCTTTCATGGATGTAAGAGCAGACAGGATTCCAGGCTGTATGGAAGAGTCCCTAGGGAAGGAGATTAGCCACGGTGCACCTGGCACAGCCTGGCCCTGTGGGGTGTGGTCAAGTGTGCAGGGGGCGTGATCAGCTCCTCAGCCAGCTAGCACATGTGGTACCTTCCACACCATGCCCTTACCTGGGATGTGTATTGCATCGTGCCTGCTGGATGGCTCTCGCCCCCAAGCAAAGCCAGCATGACTCCCTGCCATCTTCCCTGTTCCGCTCATCCCAGTAAGGGCAGAAATTTGCCCCTACACATTTAATAAAGCTGTGCCACACATGGCAGCCCTCCTGCCCCTCATGCTGTACGGTATACATGATTGTTTGGCAACAGGGGAAACTGAGTGGGACTAATTACACTTTATCCTTTTTTATTGCTAACCAGCACACTAATTGTTCTGTAGGTACTCTCTATAGACAAGTAACCTCAGCTCTGCTCTGTGCCGACAGTGGATTACTTAGCTGCTAAATAACTATGTCGCTGTGGACCGGAGCTAAGAAATTATTACACAGTCATTTCTGTGTAGTTAAATGCCAAGTAATTGCATATTGCTTCTTGGCTGCAAAAGGGTGCTCAGTCTTGGAGAGAGAGAGACCACTGAACATGGTTGTTCAGGGATGTGTCCTGACACTGCACTGGCCTGATGTACACTCCAATGGCTGTGTCACCGTGCATGGTTGCATCAAAGAGCTGGGCCATTCATGACTCTCTGCAGCTCCAGCTAGCCTGGGCAGCGTCTCATCTTTGTCCCCCTTCTCCCCTCCTCCATGGAGGGGTCTTAGGCCTCATGGGGAAGGCTCTGGCAGCCAGTGCTAGTGCTCATCGACTTCATGGGTGCCATCAGTGCCACAAGGCCAAAGAAATTACCATAATTCTTGGGAGTGGGTGAAGCCTTCAGCTTGATGACCGTGCAGTGACCTTCCAGTGAAAACTGATCTCCAGCCTGGGTATTCGTTGTTCTTAACACTTCCCTCAGTGGCCTGCCCTTTGGATCAGCATTGCCAAATGGACATAGCTACAAGCCCAGGTGCCAGACCAACTCTCCTGGTCTTTGCTCGAGTGACAGATAAATAACAAATAAATAAAACATCTCGCCCAGGAGCATGGGCGCTCAAATGGTAAGAATCCCTCCAGGGACCACCCAGCCCCAAAGGTTTGTGGTTCCATGGCCTGCTGTTGTGTGCGGGGCCATAGTGGAGAGGCTCCACTAGGGTTGGTTTTAATGAGGATTCCCAAAAGCTCTTTCCCTTCCTCCCTCTCCAGCCCATCCTGGAGCCCATTCACCCAGCCCTGATGGACCTTTTCAGCTGCCCCAAACAGCTGATTCCCCAGCTCCCATCAGAGAGGGTGTCAAACCCAAGTGAAACAATCAACCCTTGGGAGCCTGGATGATTGCTGGGAGCCTGGTAGCATGGTTGACACCTTGATGGGGCCAGTGGAGGAACAAGGAGGAGGAAGGCCTCCTTGATGTTGCCACACAATCAGTAAAGCCAGCTGATCACTTTTGGAGGGTTCTAACAGCAGCTCATGTAGTCATCAGCCTCCAGCACCCAGGAATTAAAGCAGAAATTGCTTTGCAGTGACTGAGATTTGGGAAGTGGTTTGGGCCTCTCACAAATGCCATGGTACCTGGGAGGAGATAAGCGCACTTTTTCTTTCTTTCTTTCTTTCTTTCTTTCTTTCTTTCTTTCTTTCTTTGAAGAGGGGGAATAGCTAGCCCCTTGGAGGTGCTGCTGTCTGCCTCGCACAACTCCCATAGCCCCATTTACCATTTCTGTCACCTTTCCCTTCCCTCCCCTCTCCCACCGTCTCCCTGCCTTTGATCGATTGCAAATGACAAAACACACCTGTGAGAAATAAATTACATCCTTCCCTTGCTGTTCCACCTGCACCAGCTTTGACAGCCTGTTTTGTTTCTGTGAGATGTTCATTGTGGTGAAGATGGGGTGTTGGCGTGAGAGGCAAGGTGGGGCCGGGACTCAGGACTAGCCAAGGGAGACATACAGTGCTATCAGCTATCTAACTGGAGATGCTTTGTGGCTCTTTGCGGGGTGCTATGAGATCAGACTGGAAGGCTCTGTCCTTCCAAAAGAAGAGCAGCATCTAGTTAATAGGATACAGGTGGTTTCTGAAAGCTGTGCTGCCAGCGAGAGTCAGGGGATCACAGCCTAGCTTATAGGACACAGCACAGTTTGGAGCAACCTTTGCGGATGTGACATTAGGGCAGGCACCACGGGCCATTGCTTCAGACCTGGAACTGTGACAGGCTGGGAGATCAAGCGCCCCTTGCCAAGAAGAGGAGGCTGGTGAAGGGTGACTTACAGAAGAGAGGTGGATGCCTTCATCTCTCACTTACTGGTCTGGGCCGTGCTCCTGATGTGGAGTCAATACCAGAGGCAGAGGGCATATGGGCATGAAAACCTAGGTCCTAGTGTCCCTCTGGGGGTCACTGCTGAAGAGGGTTGGCCTATCCCCCTGCAATAGGGCTGAGGTGGGGCTAAAGGCCTGTCCCCACAGCCCATGGAAGGCAATGGAAAGGCTCCCATGGGTCTGGATCCTGCCCTTCACTGGGTAACACAGCCACACTTGCTTGAGCTTTGTAGAAGACATGCATTCAGCCACCTGTGGGTCTCTGCTGTCTCCATTGCACTCACTAAGGCCTCGCATACAGCCAGCTGCTCCTGGCTTGGGGAATCTGCTGCTGCCTTCTCCTGCATGCCCCAGCACAGGCTGGTGCGGGTGCCTCGGTGGTCGGATGGAACACAATCACGCAACAAGCTGCAGTGATCGAAACCACCCTGCTGAAGCTAAAGGAGCACGTGCATAACTCAAAACTTGTCAACCCCTTCCATGGCCCAGCCACGAGAGGGAGGGACCCCAGACACACCCAATGGGCTGGAACAGGTTATGCTCAGCAAACAGGGTGCTGGGGATGGCCTTGTGCCATCCCAGGCTGAGTCAGGCCGTGATGTGTTGAGTGGCATCACCTCTCTTTCAAGCTATGGTAGTTAATGCAACAAGAGGCCTGGATATTCACATTCACCTGAGAAGCTTGTCAGCTCGGGCCAGGCAGCAGAGCAGAGGCCTTGGCAAAGCTCGCAGTGACAGCTGCGGCTTCCTGCTTGTTGGCCATTGCCACAAACTCCGGGGCTGTGAAACTTTTGGGGGCCAGTTTGCCATGGCAGCCAAGAGATACAAGATTTCTGTGGTGACAGGGAGGAATAGTGGCCTTCCTGAGGGCACCTCTCCAGCCATCACCCCTGAAGGCTCCAAGTTAACCAGTCCACAAGGTGTCTGATGGGCTGCATGGCTGGGCAGTGGTCCTTGGTGGTAAAGGCCTCTCTCCCGTGCCAGGGAAGACTAAAGAAAGCATGTCTGGAGCCGAGATCGGCTTGCCCCCAGAGCCAAAGATCCACTGTCAGGATTGTCAGCCTACATGACTGCAAGCCTGGGACTCATTAAAACCAGTCCAGATGGGCAGGTCAACAGTCTCACAACAACCCCACGCCCAGGAGGGGCAGGACGTGTTGAGAACCATGAGGTGTGATCCACTGAAGCGCACGGAAAGGTTCCCCACTATGAATCTTTGGCCGCGGAAGGGTTCATTCCCAGTGACAGGTGGGAGAGCTTGTCTGTCCTTCTGGGTGCTCAGGGAGAATGATGGGAAGGCGCTGGAGGACTAGCAGCATGGGAATGGTTTGTCCTGCATCCTCACTGCAGAGCGGGTAGGTTACCAGCCCCAGTGAAGCGGCAGCTTGTCTCTAACACCCCCCCCCCCCCCCCGGGCCAGGCCAGTTGGCCTGGGTTGCAAGCCCCACCAGGTTCAGGAGAGAGGGTGTGTGTGGACAAGTGAGAGGTTAAAAGCCTGTGTTGACAGGGCTGTGAAAACATAGTCTTGTGTGTCACCCAGATGTGCAAGGATTTTTCTGGAGGCAAAACTGCTGCCCATTCCACTGCCCTCCACCTGTGGAGTTTTGCCTCGACCCCCAGCACTGGGCTCAGCCTCACCCTTTCCCAGCACTCAGCCACAATTCCCAGCACTAGGGCCTGCTCTTCCCCTTCCGTTCCTCTGATCCCCTTCCATGAGCCCTGTTTAGCGGCACTGTACCATATCAGTGTCCCTCAGGTCTTTGATAGGCTTTGGGGATACTCGAAGCATCTCAGTGAGGATGGGTCCAGCAATTCCCAGCCCCTTTGCTGCAGGCCAGGGGAAAGAAGGCAGTGATCAGGTGAAAGAATCCTGTTAAAACTCCCCATGGATTAATTTTTTATATTGCACCTGGAGAGCATTTATGGCTCCAATCCTGTGAGTGGACCTGCACGTCAGCACCCAGGCACATGGATCCAAGGGCAAGCCTGGCACCTGCGACTTCAGGGTGTCCAGGGGAAGGTCACCTGGCATGGCTTCTGTGCAGTGGGATTTCATGAGACCTGGGGTTTTTCTCAAACCCCAGCTCTTGGAGTCACGTGATGGGCTGAGACTCTCAGCTCCCATAGACACAGAAAATTACATTTGTAGCTTGCTGTAAAATGTGACCGGGATGTCCTCTACAGACTCACTCATTGGAAGGCAAAGAAATGAATTCTATGTTCATTATTATTCCTTAATATCTCATGATTTTAAAGCCAATTTTGTAATTTTTTTTCAAAGGCCTGGCTCCTGATTTTTAACCTCTTGCGGCTGACAGTGCTGGATTTGTTCCCACTCCTTGCAGTTCTCTCCTTGCCAGGGCTCTCTAATAATAAATAGCCATAATTAGTGCTCGCCAAACCATTTTACAGACGTCCCCAATTCCAGAGCCTGTCACAGCTGCTGTTTGCTGCTGTGGCATTGCAAAGCAGACATAGAGACCCAGTTCCCACAGCTCCACAGGGGCTGTTTGAATACAGGACGAGTGGTGCCAGCAAGCTCCGTCTGTGCGGTTTTCATCCATGCTGCCCACAGGCTTCCAGCGCAGCTCAGATCCTCAGGTGTCTAGACTGAAAAATGCGCCTCCCATCCTGGCCTTAATATTTCTATCGAGAATTGGCGGCAGCTGCTGACCCCAACTACTTCCCTCTTCAGTGTGATCTTCCAGGACAAGCCATGATCTGTCCGTGGACAGCATCCATTATTGTTACTGTTTGATTCATATAGAGCCAGTTGTGTGCCGGTGCTTGACAGGCAAGCATGAAGACAGCTATACAGCATGAGGGAGAGGGTGCAATGGAAGCAAAATGATTGAGTGATGAGACTGGACAGGTGCCCCACAAGTGCCATCATATTTTCCCTTATAAATTAGTCAGCATGTACCTGAGGGCAGGACAGGGGTGTACAGGCCTTGGGAGAGAAGGCTGGTTAGGAGGGAACAGGAGAACTCGAGGAATACCCCCTCAGATCTTGAGAGAGACAGGCAGACGCAGTCTTTGATATTGAGAAGTCACCGCACGAGACTGGAGGGGTTAACTTCTCATTGACTTCCCTTGGAGCGGTGGATGCTCAGCACTTCTGGAAGTTAAACCCATGGAGACACAGCCTGGCGCCAAAAGGCCAGGGCAGAGCAGAGAGAAGCCAGGCCAGCTGCGGAGGATGCGTTCCCCATGAGGTTTTCTCTTTGGGTGAGGGATGCAAACGGGCTGTGTTGGACTTGTTTTGCCAAAGGAAAGCAGCAAAATCTGCTCAGTTTGCAGGAAGGAGATTTAGGTTCAATATTAGGGAAAATTTTCTGCTGCTAAGGACAGCTGAGCTCTGGATCTGACTGCCTAGGGAAAATGTGGAAAATCAGGTTAGACAGGCACCTGTTAGGGCTGGCTAGGTTTGCGTGGCCCTGCCCCGGGAATGGATTGGATGACTTCTCGAGGCCCCTTCCAGCCCGACCTTCCCACGATTCTATGGGGTGATCTGGCAGCAACATCGGGAAATCATCCCATCTCCTGGCAGATAGGTCAGTGCCCTGCCCTGATCACACCCAGGGATGCATCCTGCTGCTTCCTGGGCCTATCAAAGGACCAAGGAGAGACCTGGCCCAGCCGGAGTCTGGCCCTGCAGTTCAGCCGCAAGCAGAAGGAAGGTCCTCCTCGGCCCGCCCTGTGACCCTTGCTTCTCTGGTGGGAAATAAGAGCTCTGCCTGCTGGAGCGCAGCACTTAGGTAGGTCTGCCACCTTGTGTTGCGGCGCTAGAATGTCCTGCAGAAATCCTAGCTGCAGATGCACAAGCCAGGGAGAGAGTAAAATTCATCCCAAATATAACCAGGGGCAGGGAAAGCACGGCTGCCTCCATGGACAGATGCAGGATGTGCTTGGTTACACTGGTGCAAATGCCATCTAACTCCATTGAAATCCATGGAATTCCTCCAGAATTTACACCAGAGTAACTCCTTCCTATATGTCCGTTTCTCCTTTGGGGGATAGTTCCTACTGGTTCCCACTCCTTTTCCTCCTCCCTGCCCCCATTCAGGAATTGAGATGCTGAGCTGGTCCCAAAGAAGACAGGGGGTGTAGAATGGGCAGGAAATGCTTTCTCAAGGCCCTGAGCGTGAGCTCACAGCCCTGGCTGATAGGGTAAAGCAAGGGACTGTTAACTAGACAGTGTCAGGTTAGAAATCAGCAGGCCCATCTTAGCCCACTCTGGTGGCACTGAGGGGATGGGGACCGGCCCTAACAGTGTGTCTGGGGATTCTCTAGGGATAGGGACACAGTTGGCTGCTCTATAGCATGAAGAGCCCTCCATGCTCTGGAACCCTGTGTTTCCAGGGGCCAGTACACCGATTCCTCACTCCACTTCTCAGGTTGCAGTGTGCTGCTCCAGCACATTTGAAGATTTGGCCAGATATATTGCTAAGAGACCCATTTTCTGTCTGTCATAGGTAGTTAGTCAGCCACTATCACCAGCATATTTGAGCACCTCACAGTCTTCAGTGTATTTATCCTCACATGCCCCTAAGAGGCACGACAGGGCTATTATACCCATTGTACAGATGGGGAACTGAGGCACCGAGAGGCCTGCCCAACATCATACAGGAAGTGTGTGGCTGAGCAGACAACTGAATTCATGCCTAACCACGGGGCCACCCTACTATTAATAACCCATTGGACTAAAGCTCGAAAGCATTTTCAGAATTGAAGAGTCACCTTTGGGCTGTTCTCAGATCCCCACATAAGTGCAGCTGCATTTGCATCATGTTTTCTTTATGCTTTTCTCTCAGCTTGGAGCAATGAAAATAGGGTTCAGTGTGGTTTCTGCTCAGTTTCCCCAGCATTAGCCAAGGTTCCCAGGACCATGTTCAGTTTTAAGGAATCTGTTTTTCACTGGATGGTTGTTTAAAATGGGAACATTTCTTGTCATCTCAGTTGATACGCCTTGTTTTCACTAAGCCTAAATTTTAGGGTCTAAAATGTTCCTGCCAACTTCCCATTAAATGAGAGCGTTATGTGCTGAAAGCTGTATGATAAGCAAGATGTGATTCCAGGCTCGTTGGAAATTACTGGTTTCTAGGAGGGTGATTATAGTATTTGATTTATTACCCCTTTATTCTCCTCTTCATTTCCCATCACATTTATCAAAAGAGAAGCAGAAGAAGCACATATCTCTCTAGATAGACAATGGAAAGTTTGCACTGGACTTGTGGAGATTCAGCAGGGTGGATTGCTGGGTTGGGGTATCATGAGGCTGCCCAGAATTTCAAACTCAGGCTCCTAAATCCATCTCTAGGCTTCTCCAAGAAAGTGACTTTGTTTTCAGAAGGTCTGAGTGAGTGCAGCTGTGGTTGAAATCATGAATGGCTGTGCCCTGCCCCCTCCGAAATCAGACTATTTAGGAATGTAATTATCGATTTAGGAGTCTAACGTCAGGCACCTGGGTTTACTCTGGCCTAGATCCAGGTGCTGAAAGTCACTTCCAGCCGGCATGCTCGGTGGCCTGTGTGCCATGAGTTGTGATGTCTGTGCAGTTCTCGGTGCCAGATCCAGGGCCCACTGAAGTCAGTGGAAGGACTCTGGGTGGGTTTTGGCTTAGGCACCTTCCCTGTGATTAGGTATCCACAACCTCTCCCCCTAACTAGCACTAATTGCTCCACGCCCCTTGATGACAATCTCGGCAAAGAGGATATGGTGCAAATGCACCCGAAGACTGAGCTGTCTAGATGGGGATCTATTGCTCCAAGGCAGGCAGTCTCCAGCAGAAATCCACAGACTCCACCCTGGGAGGGTCCCCGTGTGCCTTTATTACCCAACTATATTCTGTAGTGGTGGACCCGGTCTGCAGGGTACCCACTTCTCTGCCTGCCGCTGCCTGACCCAGCAACAGCCCTTTCATCCCATCCCCCCCACCACAGTCTGTCTCTGCTGGTCCCCCATGCTGCCCAGGGAGGAAGCAGATTTTAAGCCCAGCTCTCAGAGATGTTGTGGCTACGTTCTCTTGGGTCCTGGGGGACAAGATGCAGAGGATGGATTTTACTCTCTATCTCTCTAGTTTTTGTGTCCTTTATTTATTTTTTTTAGCCCGATTTGTGTCGTCGCAGACAGTGTATTGGCACTTAAGCTGCTATGGACCCATCCCAGTCACTCCTGTTATAATGGCAGCCAAAATCATTCTTAGCACAACAGGTATCCTGGGCTGCTGAGTGCCCCATGGAGAAATCCCGTAAGTGCCAAGTGGTGTTAGGAGCTGTGATTTATAACCCGCAAAGCATTTGCCATGGGGAAGGCGAGTCTTTACTTTTTCTCCTCTGCCAAGCAGTTGCCTATCATTTGGGGACTGTAACATCACTGCCGTAGTTCCCCCTCAATCCCTCCAATGATCCTGGCCTTTCTTCCTCTCTAGTTTAATGAGAAGGCAAAACCTGTGTCCTGCTTCAAGCACCTGGTCCAGGCCAACATCCGCAACAAGAAGGTCTTCAAGGAAGATGTGCAGGAGATGGTGGCCAAGGGGACGACCGACTACAAAGCCGGCTTTGAGTATGCCTTTGACCAGCTGCAAAACGTAAGCCTGGGGACTCAGACCCAGGGCGTCTGGGAAGGATTCAAGTCCGGAGGCTCGTGGGAGGAGGGCAATAGGTTACAGACATGAGGCCTTCCAAAGGAAGGCTGTACTGGGGCAAAATCCCAGGCAGTTTTAGGACTCAGACTCTGAGGCTTTAGGTGTTAGGGCTCCAGGATCCTGACTGGGGGCTTCCGGGTGAAATGCTGGGCCTCCAAACAGAGGACTCTGCAGTTTATGAACATGGAGATGCAACCCCCGTGTTTGATCAGCCATTACTGCCGTCCTGTGACTCTGAACTTGTCTCCCCTTCTCCGAGAGGGGAAGGGGCCTTATTATTAGCATTTATTGTACATTTTATCATAGTCCATAGGAGCCCGGATCGTGGACCAGGACCCCACTGTGCTGTGCATTGTACAAACACAGAACAGCCAAACAGTCCCTGCCCACAGAGCTCCCAGTCCAAAGCTATGTCTACACTGTACACCGATGTAGCCACAGCGTGGATGCTGCCTGCTTTTCACTGCTCTGCCCCACTCCACACAGTGCCCCCTATTGGTAGAAGCTGGGCCTGGACCAGAGAACACCTAACAGGCAGGGCTGTTCGCCATTTCCTAGGGTGGGCCTTGAATTGCATTGTGTTCCCTTCATCGATCTCCCCCATGCCTCCATGGCTCTCGCTCAGTGTCAATGGCAGCTGCTAAGCCCTGTGTGAAGCCAGCAGCAGTACCAAGCTAGAAAAGCACAGCTCAGCCTGGTCTGCAGCAGGGCCTGCCTCCCTTGGTTCTGCAGCCCTGGTCGTTGGAGAGCCTCATGGCCTGCGATGGCAGTTTTTGCAGGAGCAGCTGCTGCTGACATTTCATTAAAACGTTTACGGGGCCTGCCGGAGAGGGCTCAGCTCAGACAGGCCACCAAGGCGGTCAGCCAGATAAAGATGAATGGCCGTATTAACCGCTGTGCAGTAATAATCATAACATCATTTTCATCCAGACAGCCTCCCAACCCCCATGCCCAGTTCACCTCCACCACCTTCACCCCTGGAGAATCAGGCGGGGAAGACAGATTTGTCACAGCCAGCTTGACGAGCTGGGGCCGAGTACGGCTGCGGAGTCAGCTGTACATGCACACCGTAGCCGTACACAACGGGGGTCCTGGGGTTCTTGCTCCCAGGTTGTGGCATCCTCAGAGCAGGACTGGCTGTGGCCCCTTCTGCTTCCCATCCTCTTCCCTTCCAGAGCCCAGAGTAGGCCTGGGACACCCTGTGGACACAGCGGTCCACCCTGTCTTTCAGATGCAGCCCTGTAGCCGACACACTATATTTGTAACAGTCGGGGGATTTTGGGCAGGGGACTGGTCCCTGGGCGACATGAGGCCACCTGCTCCTGCACTAGCACATGCCAGGGCCCTCTCCTCCCACTGCCTGACATACTTGAGACACGGGGGACAGGATGGCTATGTCTACACTTGGCCAAATAAGTCGACTTAGCATGTCTACACTATAAAATTAAGTCGACTTCAATGGGACCTTGCCAAATCGACTTAGAGCATCCACACTGGACTCCTAAGTTGATATCTAGGGGCTAGGTGGACCTGGGACTGGTCCATGGTGGCAGGAGGGGCACCCCTTCCAAAGTGCCAGGGGGCTCAGCATTTGCCCCATTGTACCCTGGTACAATGGGGGCTGAGCAGGACAGGGACACTGGCAGGGCATAGGAGTGAGGTGTGCAGGGCTGTGTGGCCACCCTGGCAGAGATGGCAGTGGGAGAGCCTGGGGGCCCTTTAAGTCGACTTAAAGTCAATTTAGGGCTAATCCACACCTACACTGGCTAAGTCGACTTAATAAAGTCAACTTAGTCAGTAAAGTCAACTTTAAACCAGGTTTAATAAAGTCGAGTTTAAATTTCCTTAAGTCGACTTAAGTAGCAGCTTAAGTCAATTTAAGGAAATTGTAGTGTAGAGGCAGATTAAATTAAGTCGATTTAAGCAGGCTTAAGTCGACTTAATTTGTAAGTGTAGACGCACCCGATGAGGGCGTGGCCAGACGGGGGCGTGGTGCCCATCTGCAGGAATCGGAAGGGGGTACTTGGGGAGGTATGGGTCAGGGTTATCCAGAGAGGGAGCATTCACTTTTTAGGAGGAATGGGGTGAAATCAAGAAGGGAAAAATTGGGTCTGAATCTCAGAGGAGACTTCTGAGAGCCAGGTGAGCAGTAGGAGCCCTTAGCTTGGCTCAATTCATACTAGGCTGGAGAAGGCCCTGCCCGAGAACTGGGAGCCCCACTTTGCTGGCCAAGGGGAATCAGCCAGGTGACCTCCCAGGTCCTTCCTGGCTTCAACAAATAGGAAGAAAGCTGTAGTAGGTGCAATGGCCTGGATGGGATGAGACTGCAGTCAATGCTGCTTGCCACGAAGGCTGCTTCTGACCTCTTCATCCCTCATACCCTTAGAATGGGCATGTTTAGCTTGTTTAGCCTAACCAAAAGAAGGTTATGGAGGGATATGATTGCTCTCTATAAATACATCAGAGGTATTAATATCGGGGAGGGAGAGGAATTATTTGAGTACAGCACCAATGTGGACACCCGAACAAATGGTTACAAACTGTCCATCAAGAAATTTAGGCTTGAAATTAGACGCAGGTTTCTAACCATTAGAGAAGTAAAGTTCTGGAATAGCCTTCCAAGGGGAGTTGTGGGGGCAAAAACCATAACTGCTTTCAAATCTGAGCTTGATAAATTTATGGAGGGGATGGTATGATTAGCCTATTTTGGAAATTGACTGATATTTGGCTACGTGTGGTGGATTTACAAGTGGCCTAAGAGGGGAGAGTACGTGGGGTGGGTTCTGAGTTATTACAGAGAATTGGTTCTTGGGTAACTGGCTGTTGAGACTTGCCCACATGCTCAGGGTTTAACTGATCACCATATTTGGGGTCGGGAAGGAATTTTCCCCCAGGGCTGATTGGCCTGGGCTCTGGGGGTTTTTCACCTTCCTCTGTAGCACAGGGCATGGTTCACCTACCGGTGAATTCTCTGTATCTTAAAATCCTTAAATCATGATTTAAGGAGGTAACTCAGTCATAGGTTGGTGGCCTATTGCTGGAGTGGATGGGTGAGGTTTTGAGGCCTGCATTTTGCAGGAGGTCAGACTAGATGATCGTACTGGTCCCTTCTGACCTTAGAGTCTACGAGTCTATGTTATAAGGATGTGTTGTTCTTGCTTGTGGACGTGTATAGGCATCCGCAACACAGACAAAAAGCTCCCTGGGCTCCTCAGAGGACACAGTGGCTACTCTCCTGGATATGGAGGCCTCCCAGAACTTCACAGTGGCAGTGGAGAAAAACTCATACCCAAATGCACAGGCCATCTGAGCTAAGGAGAATCCCCCAGAGGTGTCATCAGTATGGGGCATAGGAAACAGAGAATACTGTTCCTATCCAGCACAATGCCCCTCCCTGCCCACGCGCTATATGGCCCTTCCTCACAGAAGCTCATGTGTTGGTTTAACCCTAGGGTGTGACACAGGCGATGGATATGCTCTGGCCCTCCCAGGGCAAACCCTCACTCTGTCTTTTGCTCTTGGTTGCAGTCCAACATCACACGAGCCAACTGCAATAAGATGATCATGATGTTCACGGATGGCGGGGAGGACCGGGTCCAGGATGTGTTTGAGAAGTACAACTGGCCCAATAAAACGGTGAGTGCTCTAGCATCAGACCCACCACTCCCCTGCTGAAACGGGCCCACTGCCCATGGCACGCTCCAGCAGGCGGTATGTGCATTCACTTCTTCTCCCAAATGGCCACACTGCCGGGTGCTGGGGATTTGTTTCTTGGGCTCTGCTCCTAGCCTCTCCCAGCCGGCGACGCTGCAAGGAATGGGCTAGGAGTGTTGGCTTTTGGAAGCCTCCCAGCTATTTCATATCTCAGACTCTCCCAGCAGGAAGCTCTGGAGGGATCAGTGCGGGCACTGGCGGTGGAGAGCTCCCAATTATGTCAGTCCCAGCCTCTCCCTGCAGGGGGCGCTGTGGAGAGCAGGGCAGGAGCGCTGGCTGTGGGGGGCGTACCCAGCTACTCCAGCCTGATCCAATCCCAGCAGGGGGTGCTGTGGGGAATGCTGTCGCAAGGCAGAGCTGCAAGCCCTCGGTTGACTTGGTTTTCCAAGGCCCTTGTCACTGCCCTTTCTGGTGCTGCGTTTCAAAGCAGATATTAAACATACCGTTTTGTCGTAATCAGCAGTTCCCAGGCAAGAGCGAGTCATTTCTAGCTCCCTCTGGGTCCTGGGAGCAGCTCACAGCGGGCCTCTGCCCTGACCTAGTTAACATTTACATTCCCGCAGCCTCTCACTCCCAGCAGTTCTCTAGTGAAGGCTTGGGTTTGATAACGGGCAGGCTGATAAGGAAAAAGCACCCCCTTGGGTGGAGGAAAGCTTCCCGCCTGTGTATGCAGCGCGATAGCGGGGCTGGGGGCTTTTAACAGCAGTTCCTGCAAGCGCAGATGTACTGTGTCACGGGGTGTCCATGCAGCACACACAGCCACCCTTTCCCACTTCCATCCCACACTGCTGAGCACCATGGCTAACAAGCTCTGTCCCACAGCCTGGAGAAAAGGGTCCCATCATGGGGTACTGGACACACATGGCCTTGGATCCATTTTTGTACGGAAAGGCCTGAGGTTTACAGTGAACAAGCCACAGAACTGTTTTAATCTACTCAACTAATACAGGCATGTGCCGGCCCTGTTAAGCATTCTAGGTAATGTAGTCCAACTTTCTTGGACTATTCCAAAGGGGTAGCCGTGTTAGTCTATTGTAGAAAGACAACAGAGTCGTGTGGCACTTTTAAAGACTAACAGATTTATTTATCGCATGAGCTTTCGTGGGAGAAAATCCCACTTCGTCAGACGCTTTGAAGTTAGGAAATTAAAGAGTGGGAGGAAATTAAATGCAGGGGAGTGTATGACATGTGATTTGACCTCCCCCTCCTCTATGTGCTGTTCCCCAGTGTTTCAATCCTAACACCTACTTTGATTTGCTGTTACAGCCTGACCTGATGCTATGTCATACACTCCCCTGCATTTAATTTCCTCCCACTCTGTAACTTTCCTATCTTCAAAGCGTCTGACGAAGTGGGATTTTCTCCCACGAAAGCTCATGCGATAAATAAATCTGTTAGTCTTTAAAAGTGCCAAAGGACTCTGTTGTCTTTCTTGGACTAAGTATTGTATTTAGTCCTACCAATAGAGGACACTCCACACTGTAGAGCCCAGAGTCCTGCCGCAGGCAGCCCAGCTAACTGGGGACAGCTCAAGGCAGGGTTTGGTGCTCCGAACACTTATTGCTACGTTACGTGTGTGAAAGGGAAGGCCGGATTTTAAAGATTGATTCAAGGTTGCTGGGTTCCATGGGGAACCGTGCCATGGAAGGTTGGTGGCCTGCGTGAAATAAGTGGTCAGTTCTCAGCCCACTATGAGGGTCCACAGCACAAAAGCCACTGCTGCCGCTGGATTGGTCAGATGACAGTCTCAGATGAGAGGCTAAGGGTCAAATGAGCCATGGCTCTGGTGGGCCTGTCTGGACTAAGAATTTACCCAGATTCCAGCCACACGTAAGGACCTTTCCTATGTGCAGGAGAAGCCACAAGTTGCACTGGGGCTTGAAAACAGTGTGTGATCCATTGATGCAAATCGCAGCAAATCCCGTCTTGCTGCATGGGCGGTTGAGACTGGGGCAGGCCTGCAGGGTAGCCAGAGCCTGAGCTCTTCTTTGAGTCCAGCCTTCCAGAGGCACAACAGAGGGCAAGTTTGCACAGCTACTGCCAAGTTGTGCTATTCTTTGTGCATAGCCGCGAAGCCTGCATCCCCGAGAGCCCTGAGCAAAATGGGGAGGTCTGTGAGTTACGGACAGATCCAGCCTTTCCATGCTCTTCAGTGGAAAGGGGGTGGACAAAAGCTTGGTTTGGGGATACAAAGGATGGGCCTGACATGGCAGGAGGCAGGGATCCAGCACCCAGAGCCCTCTGCCAGGGGCAGGAGTAAGAACAGGCAACAGTGTACCTGGGAAATGCAGTGGGGTTTCTCCCTTGGGAGCAGTACTCCCTTCTTGTTGGGAAGCCTCAGGGTCCCGGCAAGAGGGCAGCCACAGCTTCTTGCCGGGATCCCCGCGGGAGAAGGGAGCCCAGGCTGCCTTCTTGTCGGGACCCGCGTGGGTCCCAGGGAGATGGGAGCCGCGGCTCTCTGTCAATTTCAAAGTCTACTGTAGACTCTGTAAGTCAACTTAACAAGGTCGACTTAGTTTTTGAAGTGTAGACATAGCCATAGACATGTAGGGCTGGAGGAGGTCTCATGTCCGAGTCAACCTAGACCAGACCTGGGGAATAATTGATTCCCATCCTCTTTGTAAAAGCTCTTAATGTATTGGAAGACTGTTATCAGGTCCTCCTCCAGCCTCAGTCTTCTTAGACTAAACACCCCATCTTTCAATCTTTCCTCAGGTCAGATTTTTAAACCTTTTATCCTTTTAATTGCTCTCATCTGGACTCTCCCTGATTTAGCCACATCTTTCCTAAGCGTAGCACCCAGAGGTAGACACAGCACTCCATCTGAGGCCGAGTAGAGCAGGGCGACGATCTCCCATGTCTTACATATGATGCTCCTGTAGAATCATATTAGCCTTGTTGGCAACTGCATCCCATTGTTGACTCATGTTCAATTTGTGATCCATTCTAACCCCAGATCCTGTTCGGCAGTGCAACCACCTGGGCAGTTATTCCCCATTTTGTAGTTGTGCATCTGATGTTGTGTCTTTCTAAGTGAAGTACTTTGACATTTGAAATTGACATTTCATAGTTCATCTCATTGTCTTCAGAACAATTCTCCAATTTGCCAACGTCCTTCTGAATTCTAGTCCTGGCCTCCAGCATGCTGTTAGCCTGTCCCAGTTTAGGGCACCTTTTATAAACACACTCTTCAGTCCATTATCCAGGTCATTCATGAAAATACTGAATTGTAATGGACTCAGGACTGACCACAGCAGGGCTCCCTTAGTTACATCCTTCTGGTTTGACAGTGAATCCTGCAGCTCGTTGTGCACCCACCTTCTAGTAATTTAGTCTAGAATAGATTTCCTTAGTTTTCTCATGAGAACATCACATGGGACTGTTACTAAAATCAAGATCTAGCATGTCTACTGCTTCCCCACATTCAGTAGTCTAGGATTAGCACACAGGTCCCTGGCTCCTGCTTTTCCCTACCCTCATTGTGTCAGGAGCCCTCTGCCCCATGTAGGTATGGCTGGTTTGGGACCTGTGTGCATATGTGTGGATGCCAGCAGTGCCCTCTAACCTCCACATTTTGGCAAGCCAGCCACAGGGTGCTGATGCCCTACAGGACAAATTCTTAGCACCCCTCTTGCCCCTGAAGGTGTAGAAGTAACACATAGACTGATGACCAAGTCTCTTTTTTTGAACCCTGACGATAGTTAAGGCCATGACTAGCTTTCTGCTCTATTCCCAATTTCCTGCATCTACAAATTCCTCAAGAGCCGTGTTGCCAGCTGCCCACCTTGCATGGTCTGTGGTCAGACAGGGCTTGTTTTGAAGTGAATCAGGCATGAAACCTTTTCTGGAACCTCCTAGTCATGTCTGGAAAACTCGTACTTTGTCCCTTCGTATCTCCCAAACAACCTGAACTAGGAACCTCCTGTTCGGCTTATTAGACGATTTTTGTCAGAACGTGCCCACCCGGCCGTGTGAGAAAAGAGAAGGTTGCCTATTTCTGCACTGATTCAGGGCAACACTGTGTCCATCAAGACCTGGCAAATTTTATAGAGCAAGGAGCATTGCCAGCGAACCTGACAAGCCTGGCTAAAACTCAGCCAAGATGCCCCCAAAGTCCTACAAAGGCCTGGCCAAAATTCTCTTTCATCATCCTTCCTGCCCCTCTGCCCTTGGCCTGCTCTTGAGGTCCGTGACACTGTGTGTGCAAGAATGAAGCGTGAATGGAACAGATTTTCCTAGGCAAGGGGTCAATTGAGGCAAAACCAAGCTATTCAGACCCACTGAATGGATTGTAAATAAAAAACCCGGACACCTATTTACACCCAGAGGGACGTGGGAAAGGGGATGATGTAGAAACAGCAAGGTCCATTTTCAGAATCCTGACTGGTGCCCTCGTTGGAAGCTGAGAGCTGCTGAGGTGCCACTGCAGTACATTAATGGCATCCGGGCTTGCCCCAGTCTCTGACTGCACTGCTGCCTTGCCTGGAGGCTGAGAGTGTCCCTGCATTGCAGCCCCACAGCCCGCCCCCCAGCACCAGCTGGGGCCTTATTTTGGTGGGGCCGCAGGACCTCCCTTTTGGCCAGGGCCCGGGGCTGCAGCCTCTAAAGCTCCTGCCTTAATCTGGCCCTGATGAAAGGGGCCATCAGATGGTCTAGCCTGGCCTACTGCACAGTGCAGGCCAGAGAACTGCAGCCTGTTACCCCTGTGCCCAGCGCACTGAGCTGGGTTTGGCTAATGCCACGGCAGCCAAGCCTGGATTTGAAGCCTTGCTTGCAGCCTTTGACTCCAGCATTGCTGTGCTGAGACAGCTCGCACCACAAAGACCTTCGCCTGACTGCAGCACAGCCCAGCTCTCGTGGCACTGAGGTCCAGGGAGGAGACGGAGTGGGGCTAGTAGATCCCTGTCCCTGTCCTCTGTTACTAACCTGTTCCCCTTCCCCCAGGTGAGAGTGTTCACCTTCTCAGTGGGGCAGCACAACTACGACGTGACCCCCTTGCAGTGGATGGCTTGCGCCAACAAAGGTAAGGACGGCAGTCGGGGGGGCAAAAGCCAGCAGGAGGGAGGCAGCCCCACAGGCATGGGAGGGGGTGGCGCGCTAGTGCTGCGAGACTGGAGAGAAATATTAACCTTTGCACCCATAGGAGAGTTCAGTACAGAGCTTGGAACCCGGCAGGTGGATTCCTGACAGCCCGGCTAATAGATGTCACTTCTCAGTTGTGTTCATCGCAGTGTAATGTCCCCTAGAGTGTGTTTCAAAGACGGGCTAAAAGGGGCCTGAGTGGCATGGCCAGGGCACTGCTGGGGGAAGCTCACCCTGGCAGGGCTCTGAGTGGGGTGGCCAGGACGCAGGGTCCAGCTTCAGCCTCACCTCTCCTGCACTGGCGTTTTGGGGAACAGGGCTCAGCGAGGGGCTGGGTGCCAGGACCAGCTCTGTGGCTCGTAGTGCAGATCAAGATGGTACAAATAACCTCCGGGCAGTCCAGAGCCGCTCAGAGCAGCACAACTAACCTAACCCAAGGGCACCCTCTGCCGGCCAGTCAGGAGCCTTCAGGGGAAGCACCGGTGAGCCCCCACCCACACTGGACACAGAAGGTGTCTGCTTTGCTTTCCCTCTGCCACAGGCAAAGTGCGTCCTCCTGCTCTGACCTTCTGCCGAGGTGCGAAGTCTCCCTAGGAGCCAATGCTGTGCGCCACTCGCTGGCCCAGCTGGGAGAGCCCCTCCTTCAAAGCCAGCTCAGCTCCATTCACACACACCCCTGAGCCAGGTTCACCTGCCCCGCTGGCTTGCCAGCAGGTTTCTCACACTTAGTGGCAGAGGAGGTACCTGGGAAGCTTTTGTTGCCTGGAAGGAGGCTCTGGACTCCAGAGTGGCCTAGCTGGCACCTTTCCCCTGCGCATGGCTCCCTGCAAAGAGAGAGGCCGGCTCCTCAGGGTGCGGTGAGCAGAGGGGTACCAGGGGCCTCTCCTAGAACCCTCCAGCCATTTCATCCGCGGGTTCCCAGCCAGCGTCATTCCCTCCCTCCAGCACAGCATCTGGCTCCAGCCTTGCTTCAAGAGGCTGACCAGGCCACACCACCCCCCTCACCCTCAGCTGACCCACTTCTCCCAAGCAAGTGCATGACCCCTGGCCAAGCTCCACCGCACCAGCTTGCCTTCTGCTCCTCCAGCTGGAAGGATGCATTGTGGTGAAGATTTCTGCTCCTCCCAGTGCCCTGGAACAGGGCCAGTCTGCTCAGCCTGGCCCTGCACTGTCCCCTTCTGTCAGGGGCCTCCTGGTGGGCAGGCCAAGGCAATATCCCTCTCTATAGCCCTGTGCACTGATCTCTGCTCCCATACCCCCTGTGTCCCCTCCAGCAGCCTCATAGGTCTGTCTCTCCCTCCTGACATCTCCAGCCCTGGGAGTCTCCTGCCTCCTCCCTTTCTGCCACCTCACCTCTCTGCCTTAGCCCACATTGCTTTTGGTGTTCCTTCATTTCCAGCCCGGCTCTCCTTCCCCTGTCCATATCCATCACTAGATTGCGGGTGCCCATTAACCTCCCTAGGGTGGCATTAATTCATCTTACCTTCTCGGTGCCCTCTCCCACCCCACCATGTCCGGGAATTTATGCCCATAGCAGCATCTCTTCCTCACCCGTCTTAGTCCCACTGGCGTCTTAATGGGGTACCACAGCAGGTGGGCCTAATTATAGCTTATCAGCTCCCCCTCCCTCACCCCACCCCCGGCGGACACGGGACTGCCCAGCACCCTCCTGGGGAGGGCTCCAATTCCGTGGTGCACTACCTGGGCTAGTGCCAAGGTTCGAGACAGCGACCTGTGATTCTGGAAGCTGGAGGCAGTGGGAGTGTTTCTACAGCTGTTTGTTTCTCCGCATAGGTTACTACTTTGAAATTCCCTCCATTGGGGCCATCCGAATCAACACACAGGTAAGGTGCCCGCAGCACAAGTATGCTCAGAGACCCACCAGGTCCAGTCTGACCTCTCATTTGGCCTCCTGCATCACCCAGCCCCAAACACCAGCCCCTGGGGTTCCTGCATCCAGCCCAGTGGCTTGGTCTTGGGCCAGAGCATAGTTGGGTTAGCATGGCCATGGGAGGTCCACTGGCACCAGAGCTGCCCTGCCAGCACAGTACTGGAGGCACAGAGCCAGGGGAGCGCGCGCCTCCACACAGCATCACACATGGTGGGAGCCTGAGAATCTGCCCCCATTGTGCCAGCACTTCCTCGAGCGTGAGGACATAGTCTTCCTCTCGCACAGCCCAGGGGGGTGGGGGTAAGCAAGAGGAATGCTGTGTGGCTTGTTGGCTCCTAAGGGACACATGGTCAGTTTGAAAATCAAGTGCTATATTCTCAGCTGCCGTGAGCGGGCTCAAGCTCCATCAGTACTACTGCAGATCTGGGCCAAGAAATAAAGGGGCAAATGATGAAACTTCCTCTCAGCAGACCATTGCTATCTCTCCGTTTCGCCTCTGTGTTTGGCACTGGTGCGATCGCTGCTGGAATTCGGGGTCCAGCTCTGGTGCCCCCAATTCATGGCAGGGGATGACAGATTGGAGAGGGGTCAGAGAAGAGCCATGGGAATGAGGAAAGGATTAGAAAACCAGACAGGCCTCCCAGCCTAGGTAGACAAACAGTAGCAGGGATTGAGTTAACATGCTAAAAGCAAACAAGGAGTCCTGTGGCACTTTTAAAGGCTAACAGATTTATTTATCTCATGAGCTTTCGTGGGAGAAAGTCCCACTTCGTCAGACACTTTGAAGGTGGGGAACTTATAGAATGGAAGGAAAATAAATGCAAGGAAGTGTATGACACAAGATCAGGTCAGGCTGTAACAGCAAATCAAAGCAGATGTGAAGATTCAAACACAGGGGAGCAGCATATAGAGGAAAGTGAGGTCAAACACCTGATGTAATGAGAAAAAAAATCTGTAGTCCCTATTTAACCCTGAGGCAACAGAGTCAAATCTACATATAAATTCCAGTTCTGCAGTTTCTCTTTGAAGCTTTGATTTGTTATTCATTTGTTTGAGCACCACTATTAACAAGTCATTCAATGGAGTGAGTGAGCAGAGAGATTGAAGTGTTCCCCTATTGGCTTTTTAGTGTTGTGATTTCTGATGTCAGATTTGTGTCCATTTATTCTTTGGCGCAGAGACTGTCCTGTTTGTCCAATATATAAAGCAGGTGGACATTTCCGGCACATGATGGCATAAATCACATTGGTGGATGAGTAGGTGAATGAGCCCTTGATGGAATAGCTGGCTTGATTAGGTCCTGTGATGATGTCTTTTGTGTAGCTATGTGGGCAAAGTTAGCACCATGGTTTGTTGCAGAGATATGTGTCTGCTTTAATGTTTCTGTTGTTTGGTCTGTAGTTGCTGGTGAGTACCTTTTTAAGGTTGGGGAGCTGTCTGTAAGCAAGAAGAAGTTTGTCTTCCAAGTCTTGAGAGAGTGAGGGATTGTCGTTTAGAATAGGCTGAAGATCCTTGATGATGTGCTGTAGAGGTCTGACTTGTGGGTTGTAGGTGGTGACCAATGGCATTCTGTTGTTTTCTCTCTTGGACTTCTCCTGGAGTAGTTGACTTCTGGGTACCCATCTGGCTTTGTCAATCTGTTTCTTCACTTGTGCTGGTGGGTACTGTAGTTTTAAGAATGCTTGATAGAGATACTGAAGGTGTCTCTCTGTGTCTGAAGGATCGGAGCAAATGTGTTTATATCTTAGGGCTTGACTGTAGATGATGGACCGTGTGGTGTATCCTGGATGAAAGCTCGAGGGATGCAGGTAACTATAGCGATCAGTAGGTTTTCAGTATAGGGTGCTGTTTATGTGTCCATTGCTAATTTGCACTGTAGTGTCCAGAAAGTGGATCTCCTGTGTGGAGTGTTCCAGGCTAAGTTTGACTGTGGAATGGAAATTCTTGAAATCTCTGTGGAAATCTTCAAGGGCATCCTTACTGTGGAGCCAGATGATGAAGATGTCATCAAGAAGTGCTTTGGGATGAGATGTGAGGAAACGTTCTAAGTCAGCCATAAAAATGTTGGCTTATTGTGGGGCCATGCGGGTACCCAAAGCAGTGCAGTTGACTTGGAGGTATAAATTATCTTCAAATCTGAAATGGTTGTGGGTGAGTACAAAGTCACAAAGTTCAGCCAGTGACCCAGGTGTGCTGTGGCATCATCTGGGGTGGTTCTTCTAATGGCTTGTAATCCATCTTTGTGTGGGATGTTGGTGTAAAAAGCTTCTACATCCATAGTGGCCAGGATGGTGTTTTCTGGAAGTTCACCAATGGATTGGATTTTTTTCGGGAAGTCCGTAGTGTCTGTCAGATAGCTAGGCTAGTGTGTTGATAGCATAGGGTCTGAGGAGACAGTCCACATAGCCAGATAACACTGCTGTAAGTGTGCCAGTGCTTGAGATGATGGGGTGTGCAGAGTTTCCTTTTTTATGGATTTTCAGTAGTAGATAGAACATCCCTGGTCAGGGTTCTAGTGGTGTGTCTGTCTTGATTTGTTCCTGTGCTGCTTCGGAGAGTTTCTTGAGCAGTGTGGACATGGCAGCTAGGGGCCTCAAGGCCACCTGAACCTCTAGCCTTCAGGGCCCAAGGGCAGCCCATGTCTACACTGTCTCCAGCCCCACTATTACGAGTCTGTCTACCCAGGAGGGAGGCTGCAGTGTCAACATATCTAAGGAGCTCAATCTGTTTAATTTAACAAAGAAAATTAAGAGTCAACTTGATCACAGGCTATAAGTACCTTCCTGGGGAACAAATAATTTCTCATGGGCTCTTCACGCTAGCACACAAAGGTCTAACATGAACCAATGGCTCAAAGACGAAGCTTGGCAAATTCAGACAGGCAATAAGGCGTCAATTTTTAACAGTGAAAGTGATTAATCGTTGGAACCATTTTCCAAGCATCAGGGTGGATTCTCCATCACTGCCAACTTTTAAGAGTGGATTTTTTTAAAGGACTGCACTAGTTCAGAAGGAATTCTTTTGGGGAGCTCCCTGGCCTGGGTTGTACAGGAGCTCAGACTAGATGATCAGAATGGTTCCTTGGAATTGCTGAATTAGAAGCCTTGCAGATTTGATGATGTCCTTCATGTCCCAGCTGCTGGGAAGATCCTATGAGGATCCAGCTTGAAAACACAGCTCCTAACAGCTCAGAAAGCTGAAGACAACAAAAAAGGCGCCAATCAGCAACACAGAACGGTGGGGAAGCTACAATTCACTAGTTCCTCAGAGGCGTCCATTCTCTGCCTTTAACATCTCACCTACTGCGCAGCAATTGGGTCTCTGTGCAATGAAGTGTAAAACAAGATCAGAACTACACTAACACAACGCCCACCACTACCCTGAATCTGAGATCCTTCCAACTTCCAGCCCTTCAGAAGACCCCTGCATCTGTCACCTTTCTCCTGAAAAGTCAAACTCCAGCACGTAACGGATCTGCGAGGAGGGATTATGGTGGCATTATGCAGCCATTTGTTTCCCAAGTTCTTAGTGGAGAGTCAATATGGTGAGACGGAGGGTAACAAAGTGAAGCTGCTGTGCTGGTGACAGATGTTGTGTTACTGGGTTCACTGGTGGCTGCTACTCACCATGTTCAAAAGGCCAAATCTTCTGAGTGTTCTGACGTGCTCCAAACAACTGGTTGTCTGCTCAAACCACAGGTCTGATCCCGCAGTACTCCCTTGGGCAAACCTTCTCATTGGAGTTGAGGAGAGCTTTGCTGTGCCTTTGACTCTCCATGTGCCTTGGGAACGCCATTGCCTCTCTCTGGCTATGTCTACACTTAGAAAGTTGTCGACTTTATTAAGTCGACTTTAAATTGACCTTATTAAGTCGACTTAGAGAGTCTACACTAGACTCTCTAAGTCGACTGGCTAGGTCGATGGAACCTTGGCTCCCCAGGCTAGGGGAGCTGCAGCTCCCAGGGACACAGGGACCCGCGGCTCCCTGCCAAGAAGGAAGCCACGAGCAGCTTCTCCCGGGGACAGCCAGCCACACACGGCTGGCTCTCCCTGAGACAGGGAAGCCGCAAGCAGCTTCTCCCAAGGAGTGGCTGGCTCTCCTCGGGACAGGGAAGCCACGAATGGCTCATCTGTCTCGGGGAGAGCCAGCCATGTGTTGTTGGCTGTCCCCGGGACAAGCTGTGAGTGGCTTCCTTATCCCTGGAGGGAGCCCCTTGTCCCTGGTGGAGCCGTGGTTCCCTTCTACTGGGGAGAAGGGCTCCCCCTAGCCCTAGGCGACCTAGGGCACTTAGGTCAACTTAGGGCTACTCTCCGTCTACACTGGCTTAAGTCAACTTAATAAGGTAGACTTAACACTTAAGTCGAGCTAAAAGGAGGTGTTATTAAGTCGACTTAAGCTTTCCTTAAATCAACTTAAGGAACCACTTAAGTCGACTTAATAAAAGCCCAGTGTGGATGGGGAGTAGTTTAGGTCTTGTGGGAGAGTGGGGCGAGAAGACTATATGTTTGAATGTGTTTTATGGCAATAAATCAGCCCACAAGAAGAGTGTTGTTAGTGAACACAAATCTTTATGGAGTTACTGAGTGAAGGGGAGACTGAGGCAGGGTGCTGCGGGAGCCACTACAGCCACAAGCGGACACTTGGTAGGTGGCCGACCCTATCACAGGGTTGCTATCCAGCCTTAAAAGGGGAAGTATGGGTGTAGCAGCTCTCAACTTTTCCAGGCCCAGACAAGATGAAGACAAAGCCACATCCAGATCGGCCAGACAGAAACAGTGGTGCTGTGGGATTGTGGGGAGCTCCTGGTATGAGCCCCTCTAGCAGATGTTGGCCATTTCGAAAAGGAAAGGTGAAGGAGAGCCAGATTCCTGCGAGTGGGGGCTGTGGGACTGCAGGGTTTCCCATGGAGGATGGGACCAAGGGAGCCCCATGTCTCTCCTCACTTCTGTGCCAGTGCCAGGAATAGCCAGAGAGCAAAAGTAGAGTGATCTCCCTGGGCTGGGCTCTGTAACGCACCCCAAGTATGAGCCTGCATTACTCCTCTTTCACTGCTGCCAGGGGCCCGGAGCCCAGTTCCCACCCGGTGGCACCCAACCCTTGGCCTGGCTGTGTGTGCCCATCTCTGATGGGGAGTGATAAAGAGAGCACCTCCATCTAACAGCTGGCCCCTCTCCCTGTGTCTGCAGGAGTACCTGGACGTGCTGGGGAGACCCATGGTCCTGGCAGGGAACAAAGCAAAACAGGTGCAGTGGACCAACGTCTATCAGGATGCCCTGGTAAGCGAGACAAAAGCGAGGCCTTTCCCCAGAGCGCCAGCCTGTCCTTTCCTCCCCACTGTGCCCAGCTGCTGGAGCCATTGCTGCTCCATGGACGTTCAACTTCTGCTTCCAATAAGCAGTGGGTTATGATGCTTTAGGCTCCTTCCATGAGGGAGCTGCTGGCCACTGGCAGCGTCCTGGTAACCCAGCTACACGTGGGCAGTCCTGGGAAATAACCCACAGCATGCAGAACTAGGGTAGATTTACCACCTCCCTGTTTGTGCTGAAAGGAGACCCACACAGAGACAGCCAGAATGTCCCAGGTGGGATGTCACGGTGCGAGGCGTCTCAAATCAACCTGTGGTCACAGATCCTCGTTGGCACAGCAGAAACACAGGGCTCAGTACTGCAGTTCACCAACCCCATTCTGTTGGCACCACTCCCAGCCTGGCCTAAACGCCCAGATTTCTCCCCGCCGTGCAATGGGCCTGGACTATCAGTGGTGTCAGACCAGACCAAACGTGTCAGAGAGCTTGCTGGACCGGTTGCCTTTCCTTTCTTTGTCCAGGGGCTGGGCTTGGTGGTGACGGGCACCCTGCCAGTATTTAACCTGACGGAGGATGGCAGCAGCAACAGGAAGGTATGAAAAGTTACTGTCCCACATCAGGACTCGAATCAGCTCTCACCAGCACCCCTGTAAACTAAGAGAAACTGGGGGGGAGGGGTCAATGGAGTTAAACGGGGGCAAAGCCAGTGTGAGTGGAGAACCGAGTCGTGCGTGTGTGTGTGTGTGAGAGAGAGAGAGAGAGAGAGAGAGAGAGAGAGAGAGAGAGAGAGAAAACACAACCCAGTGTTTTTGTGCACAGTGCCTATCAGTTCAAACTGCATCCCAAACAGTGGGGCAGAGTAACTGAGACACATTGGAAAAGGAGGAAGGGTTTGTCTTCCAATGAGAGTCAGAAGTGGAGAGATACAGGGAGGCTGGCTCAACGGGCGGCAGCTGCAGAGGGGACAGCTCACAGGGGAGAGCTTGCACGGGGACAGACAGAGGACAGCGACAGGAGGAGTGGGTGAGAGATTGGGGAATCAAATGAGCTGAGGTGTTTGGGGCTGGCTAGGGCAAGTCCCTGCTGGGTTTTACAGAGGAAGAGGACGCTAGGAATCTGGCCAAAAAACCCGGTAGAGATGGGTAAGGGTTGGACTCGGTACCTCGTTTGCTCTGTCCGTTTTCTGTTCCACACCCACCATCTCACACACTGGCTGGGCAGTGAGGGATCATCTACCTAGAGAGGCTTTCAAGCACATTGCCTTTTGCTGTGAGCGCAGCCTTTCCCCCAAACCAAGCAGACTGAGGGAGGGTCAATGTTGGGTTGGGAGATGTTGTACTGACATATGGTGCTGCAGGAGGTGGTGTTGAGTGCTCTGTGGGTGGCATTCTCCCTGTCGCCACCTTGAGCCTGCTAGCAAAGATTCCTGCCCCTTTTGTATGAGATAGAAGACGGAGGTCCTGACTATTAAGAAGGCTCTGCTGCACTGGGAGAGTAGAAGGCTGTTTGCCCTGGTCTTCTAGCCACATTGCTAGTCTGCCTCCCTGTTTCACCAGTTCCCCTGGACACAGTGTTCTCTTCCCATCAGAGACTGTTACGTAGTGTTGCTGTCCCTTGTCGAACAGCTGCAGCGGTCCGCCTCGGCGGGAGCTTTGTGTTTCCAGCTGGGTCCCTTATTATCCCTACCCTCCAAGGGGCAAGCGTGAAAGGCTCCATTAATTGCCATTGGCCCAACACTTCATGATCTTGAGATCAAAGCATGTCAATCAATAGCATCATCCTGGGAGGTGGGACGCCTCAATTTGCATCTTCTCCCCACTGCACAGCAGGTATTGGTGAAGGGGTGTCACTCAGATGTCTCTCAGGATGCTGATGCTCAGAACAGCTGAGACAGAGCTGCCGCACCCCAAAAGCTCTGTGTGCCAGATGATCTCTTCCCTGGCCCCCTCCTCGCTGGGCTTTCTTTCCAGCTCTTGTAGTTTCCCGGGTTGATTGAAGGACGAAAGCTGTGCAGCTAGACCCGGCCTGTGCCAACCTGCAGGGGGTTGATGTAGCCACCTGTGCAGTGGTGGTTTGTGCTGGGAACCAAAGCCCACACTGAGGTCCCAGCTGTGGCTCGTGCTGCAACCCTGGGGTGCTGCAGAGGGACCCATTCCTGGGCCAGCAGCCTTGCTGGTTCAGGAGGTGCTCACAGCTCTTCCCAGTGACCCAGCCGTGATGTCCAGCAGTCCCAGCCTGTTCCACATCCGGCTGTGGCCACAGTTCTGTGGCTTCTCTGCAGTTCTCCTTCAAGCACTTGCTCATGTCGATTCCACTCTAGGTGCGTGCCCCTTTTTTCCCCTTAGCGGTATCTGTAGAACTGGCTCTGGTGCCTCTTGGAGTCCCACACACATGCCACGGAATATCAGGTCAGTTCCTTCTTTCTGCCACGGACAGTTACTGGAACTGCATTTTTCTTGCTTCTGCAACTGCCTCTTAGAGTTTAGTGCTTAAGTGTTTCCCTTCTGGGTCGTAGGCAGTGTGTGTCACTCACATCTGAGACTCAGGCTGCTCCAGCTATGACTGGCCTCTGCATACACCTCAAACAGGCACTCCTTGGATAGGGTGGTCACCAGGCCCCCTCAAGTCCTAGCATCCTGGAATTGGTGGTTAGACCCCAGTGGTTGGTGATGGAAGCGATGCCCTTGGCAGATCTGCTCCCCTCAGTTACCCTGGTATCGGACACTTGGACCTCGGCTGAGGGTTCCATATCAGCTCCAGCGACAGTACTCAAGGAACTTAGTCAAAGGAGGACCACGGATTGCACATAAATGTCAGGGAATTCAGGGCAATTCGCTTGGCATGTGGGCTGTTCCTTTCCTTCTTGAGCGGTGAGGTAGTCCAGATCCTGACAGACAACACTGCCGCGATGTACTGTATTAACAGAAAGGGTGGGGCCCACTCCCCAGACCTCTGTCAAGAGGCAGTGTGTCTGTGGGATCTAGCAATAGGTCACGATATTCACCTAGTGACTTCACACCTCCTAGGTATCAAGAACGCAACAGTGGACCTCCTCAGCAGGTCCTTCTTACCTCGCCACGAGTGGTTTCTCCACTTGTCGGTAGCCGACATGGTCTTCCGGAAGTGGGGATTTCCCTGAGTGGACCTCTTTGCTCCAAGTTCAACAGGTGCCAGCAGTTTTGTTCCATTTGTGAGCTCAACGAAGGAACTCTATCAGATGCTTTTCTCCTTCCATGGCTGGGGCAGCTGACTCACCGGCTCCTGTTAAAAATCAAAGGGACACGGTGACCATCATCCTCATAGCACACACCAGTCCTGGCAGCACTGGTTCACCACACTACTGGAGCTGTCAGTTGCCTAAGTCTCCTTTCCTAGCATCGCAGACCACTCCTGCACCTGGAACTGGACTCTGCACCTGACATTGTGGACTCTGAGTGGCTGAGCCCAGAAGAGCAGACTTGTTCGTCTCAGGAGCAGATGTTGGTAATGAGCAGCAGGAAAAGGGGTTTACATACTGGCCATGTCCCAGGGAGTCGTGCCCCATCAGACGTCGATCCAGATGGTGTTGGACTATCTGCTCTACCTTAAACTTCAGGGCCTGGCTACTGCATCGTTGAAGGTGCACCTAGCAGCTGTTTTAGCCTTCCAAACACCGATTCAAGGATGGTCAGTTTTCTCTCATGCCATGGCGGTCAGGTTCCTGAAGGAGATAGAGAAATGTACCCCTAAGTTAGGGATACATTACCTCCTTAGGATTTGAATTTGGTCCTCTCCAGGCTCACAGGGGCACAATTTGAGCCCTCAGCAACCTGTCCACTCTGTGGCTTTCATCACTTCAGTGAGGAGGGTATCAGAGATTAGGGCACTTACCTAGGAGCCACCTCACATGGTCTTTTATAAAGACAAGGTCCAGCTGAGGCCCAGCCCAGCCTTTTTGCCCAAGGTGGTGTCCCGATTTCATTTCAGTCAGGATATTTTCCTGCTGGTCTTTCTGGAGGTGCGTGCTTTGGAGGAAGAGCAGAGATGGCACCCATGGGTTATGCAAAGAGCCTTGGCATTCTATACTGGGAGGACAAAACCGTTCTGTAAGCCAGTGCAGCTGTTTGTGGTGACACCTGGCAGAATGAAGGGCCTACCTCTCTCTACTCAGCGGATCTCCTCTTGGATAACCTCCTGCATTAGGTTCTGCTACAAGTAGATGAAGGTTCCTCTTCTAGGAAGCGTCACTACCCATTCAACCAGAGCACAGGCCTCTTCCACAGCATTCCTGGCACAAATGCCTGTATGCAAAGCCGCTCTGTGGTCTATGGTGCACAGGTTTGCATCTCACTACGCCATTGTTCAGCAAGGGTGGATCAATGCCAGCTTTGGCAGTGCTGTGGACGGCTCTTCGGTAAACTCCATGCCCACCTCCACCATACTGCTTGTGAGTCACCTGGACACAGACAAGCACTCGAAGAAGAAAAGATGGTTACTCACCTCGTAACTGTTGTTCTTTGAGATGTGTTCCTTGACCCTGCCCCGTCCCAGCTGTCACAGTAGATGGCAAGAAGGACTCCAAGGAGCGCTGAAGCCAGCCGTCCATATACTGCTAAAGGGAAAAAAATGCCAGTAACCGTGCACGGAGGCGCATGTGTACTTAGAATGGAATGAGCAACATATCTTGGTGAGTGACCATCTTTCCCCTGCTGCCATGTGGTCCCCCCGATTCCCAAACAGAGCCCTATATACTTTCCTCTTACCCCAAGATCTTTCCCCTTACCTGGCCAAGGAAAGGGGGCTGGTGGGAATTGCAGTCCTGTGTTTTTCAGATCCATTACACTGTATAATAGTTGCAAATTCCACCCCAAAGCTGGCTGCATTTCAGTATTGTGTGGGAGTGCATAATGCTTCATGTCTGTTAAGTACTTTGGGATGAAGGCACCTAGAAACAGGAAGGTATGAGGAAGAGGAGCACAAGCCACAGATCCAAACTGTACCTGTGTGTGTGTGTGTGTGAGAGAGAGAGAGAGAGAGAGAGATGGAGAGAGGCTGTTTTGCACCCACTAAAGGAGTGGTGTGGCACACATGCTCCTGCCAAGGTGGGGTGCCCACAGCTCTGGCCTCAATCCTGGCCCTGATGCCGTTTCATTTCCTTCCTTCCAGAACCAGCTCATCCTGGGCGTGATGGGAATCGACGTGGCTCTCAGCGACATCAAGAAGCTTACGCCGCGCTACAACGTGCGTGGGGAAGCCTGACCCCGCTCAAAGGGCTGCCTCCCAAGCCAGCTCTCAGGCCATCCCTGGGGCTGTGGCGCGTAGCAGGGAGAAAGGGGAAGCAGCAGTTTCTGGGCTCTGCCTTTGACCAGGAGGGGAGGGGAGTGCGAGCCACAGAACAAGCAGCCCCTCCATTCTTCCCTGCACCAAATCCCTCTGACAGCAGCAACCCCTGCGGGAGGGACGCTATGGGAAACAGTCTTGTACGGCCTGGACTGCTAGGAAGCAGGTCCCCACTAAAGGGTGCCTGCTAGTGAAGCTACCAAGAGTTGACTAACCGCACAGAGCGTCTGGACCCACATGTCCTACCCCGCTGGGAAGGGGTGTAGCTGGGTCCCACAGACCCCACTGCCAGGATCCTGGCTTCTGAGGCTCAGCAATAGAGGCATGTCAGATCTCCAGCCTGATCTCCTGTCACGCCCAATTGTGTGGGTGTGATTGTCTGATCCAGTCTCTGAATAGCCAGCATTCTCTGCAGGCGTCCTGGGAGCCATCACTGCTGCCAAGGCAGGGTTGTTCTAGGCCTGAAAACAAGGTGTCCCGGGCCAAGGGGACTAGCAGACCTTCAGGAGGGGAGGGCTGCTCTGGTCTGACAGCTGGGACCATTGGTTCAGGGAGATTTTGGCGAAGGCAGCATCAGTATCAGTATCACCCCCCCCATGCCAGCTTGCTGGGGCACCTCAATCCAGCCTGGCATTTCACAGCGACTCTCCGCAGGTAGAGAAGGCTCAGCAGGCAAAGCCGAGTGCTGGGGACAAAGAAGGTGCCCTCAGTCTGGCAATGCAGCTCCCTGCACAATGAGAATCTGGGCTGCGTCCACCAAGGAGATTCAGCCCTGGGGAGGATGAGAAGTAGAGCAGGTTTCTCTGTCCCTGGACCCCAGAGGAGGCAGCAGGGCTGGGCTGAGCCCTGAAGGCAGGGGCTGTGAGCTGGAGACAGCTGAGGCGGGTCCCAATTGTGCTGGGCAGAGATCAAACACCTGGCCTGCTTTTTGTGAGCTCTGAGCTGCTTCTAGGTCCTAACCCACCATCTCTTCTCTTTGCCTCCCCCAGCTAGGGGCCAACGGCTACATCTTCGCCATCGATCTGAACGGATACATCCTGCTGCATCCAAACCTGCAACCCCAGGTGAGGCTGGGGGCTGTCACTAGCCAGGCATGGAACAGCCCTACTCTGTCAGGAGCGCTCACAGCGCCAGCCCCTCCACTCCCACAGTCTGCCCTTCTCCTGTGCAGCCTCCCATTCTGCAGAGACCCTGAGCCATGGCTCAGGAGCCAAATGTCAGCAGACAGTGGGAGATGGCACAGTAGCAGCAAGGGCCAGTCCGTGCCTATTGAAGGACACTACTCCAGGCTGTTCTGTGGCGGTACTGCTCCCTTCAGGATCTGTGCCTTAGTTTCCCCAGTGGTTAACATGGAGAGTGTGAGCCTGGGCCCTCTCTCTGTGGCAAACTAGACATCACCTGCTCCATCCATGGTGATGCATCTGCTGGGGAGGTGGGCTGAGCGAGCTGGGCCTCTTAGAGAGCCAGGCACCACCCCAGCTTTGACAGGAAGGCTGGGTGCTGATGTAGCTGAGGATCAGGTAGTGGGAAGGGCACTATCTAGGGCACGTGGGTGAGGAAGCGGGAGGAGAATGTGAGGAACACTACCCCTCCCCACACATGCAGCTCGAGCGGAGTCGGGGATGCAGCCATTTCCAGCGGGGATAAACATCCCAGCGCCCTAGTTGCCCACCGCCAGCCCCAGTAGAGGGATGGCCACCTGGCTGATCAGGAAAGGCAAGGATCCTGCATAACATTATGGTTGGAGAGATTCACACACGCAAAGCTCCTCTGGGAGACCCCATGAGATGCCAGAGCAGCCAGCCCACGGAAGGGCCTATCCGGGGTCTCATAGACTTTACCAGGCCCCTATGGCAAGAAGAAACAGACTTCGACACTCCCTGTTCCTCAGCAGGCAGATCACAATCCTCGTCCCCTGATGCGTGGGGGAGGGGGAGAACTGAGTCACGGAGCAGGGAGGTGACAGCTTATTGTCGGAGGGACCCAGGAGTAGGAGCCAGATGTTTAGACTTCCAGATCCTGCCTCCCCCATCTGGCTGTGATATTGCACTGGCTGGCAGCAGAGGTGGGAGGGCATCAATAGCATTGGCTTCCTATCCTCCGGGGGGCCCTTGCTAGCCTCCCACCTCAGGGAGAGGGCTGTTGCAATCTTGCGCTGAGTGTGAATGTGCTTGTGTGGGTTTGGGCCTGGGTCGATTAAATCCCTAGTTTATTACCCCTCAAAGTCACTCCTATACCCCCAACACCCTTGCTAGTGCTCCCAGCTACGCAGGAAGCCTTGTCACAGCACGGACATTAATTGCCCCATCTGCAGGCCATGATGTATGGGTCCTGTTCTGCTGCAGACAGGAGGGTAAATGGATTAGCCCAGCCCTGTATGAAATACTCCCTTTCTGGGGAAATGATGCAGCACATGGCGAGTGGAATCATTCAGTTCGTGGGGCCGCCACAGCCGTCAGCTCAGGGCGGGGGAAATGGGCTCCCCACTTCAGAACAAATCAAAGAGATTCATCACAAAGAAGCCAGCTGGGAATTAAGCCCCGAGAAATGGCAATGCACAGGGTGAAATATGTTTTGTCAGCACGAATGTCCCGCGGGGCTCGTCGGCATTATTAATGGGCGACTGATAAGCAGGGGAGACGGACGGGGACACAGTGGAATTTATTCACTCGCCGCTGTCCCCTGTTGGGGCTGAAAGTGCACTCTGCCTGTTCCACTGCCCACAGCTGCCCATGCTTCAGACACCCCTGGCTCCCTACGCTGAACGCTGGGACAGACAGGGTCTTCGTGCCCTGACCTCTGCAGGTCACTGTTGGTCAATTTAATTCAGTCCTCTACAGGTGGCTCTTGCGCAAAGAAAACCTGTTAAGCCTGAGAAGAGCTCAGAGCTGGGTGGAAAGTGGCTGGGCATCCAGCAGAACAGGGGTTAAACAGAACGCATTAGGGTGCAGGGATAGGCACTGGGGACCTGGCCTGATCGGCCCACTCAGGTTTAAAGGGTGATTGATTCTCTTCTGAAAAGCGACTCTCTGGACAGCATTGAGAGCCTCTCTGCTGCCTGTCTCCCATGGATCCCTGTATCTGTTGTGTCCCGATTGCAAACAGATGTTTATTTCCACCTGCTGGCCCAGCACACTCACTTGGGGAGCTGAGGGTCAAGCTGGATCTTTCCAGCTTGTGCATTGCCAGGAAGAGGAGTTCTGCAGGTAGACCTGTCCTCAGCAAGCTCAGTGCAACCCCCATTGCCTCTGAGCTCCCCCCTCTCTGAGCCCTCAGTCAGTACTGCCAGCCTCTACCTATGTAACCCTAATGAGTCGGCACTTCATAGCCTCCAGCACCCTTTTGTGGAGGCTCTGTGGGACTGACAGGAGTAAAAGGCTGTAGAGAAAAGCCTAGCGGCTCTGACCCTCAGTTTCCCCATACGTAAAAGATGGCTCATAACCACCCCCGTGCTGGGACACTGGGGAACTTTAATTCTGGGTCCGTGGCGAGTGGGTGCGGCTAGAGAAGGTGAACAACTAGACAAGTTCACTAGCACGGCCTCTCAGGTCTCCCTCTTACAGCACCCACAGTGCCTCTGGGCATTTGCCAATCAGTCAAACACTTTCCTAGTGCAGGTCCCACGTGTGCTGAACAACTGAGCCCAGGCTGGCGGGAGGTTTGGATCAGGGGTTTGACTTGGCTCCGCGCTGCCTGGGCCCGGCTCTGCTGACCAGCATCCATGAGGCTCAATTCTCACCTGCTGCTTCCGCCTTTCAGATCATCAATTTTCGAGAGCCTGTGACCCTGGACTTTCTGGATGCCGAGCTGGAGGATGAGAACAAGGAGGAGGTGAGTTGGACTTTCTCCTTCCTCCCGTGGCCCCCGAGACCAGGGACTCATCTTATGCAGGCAAAAGCTGAGTTAAAATCAGCCTGTACTGGTCATCTGGGTGCTGGGGTGAAACCCCCAGAACTCACTCTGCAGAGAGGCTGCCTCCCAGACATGCTGCAGAGGGAACCGCTTTCTTCCACCCTGCTCTGCCCTGAATCCAGGCCCCCGTGTGGCTGAATATTGTAGACTGGCAGGCAGGGCTGGATTAGCTCTCCTGTGGTCCTGGGGCTAGTAGATTTTGTGGGGCCGTCAGCAGCTGCCCAGCTGGAGCAAACACCAAGCCCTAGGTCAGAATGAGTTGGCATGGTACCACTGGGGCAAGCTGGATCAGCAGCCACTCCAGCAGTGGGAGCGGGGCAGCAACAGGCCAGCCTCGGGGCAGGACAGGGTGATCTGGTGCTTGGCAATGGGGCAGGCCAGCACTGTGGTGTGGTGCAGACCAGTGGCGCTCTGGGGCTGGGAGTGCTCGGACCAGAGGTGCTCTTGAAACTGAGGCAGACTGGTCAGTTTGGAGGCAGCGATGGCGGGTGCTGCTCTGGGGCCAGATTTATTTTTGTGGGGCCCCTTTAGCCCAGGGCCCTGGGCTGCAGCCCTTAAATTCCCTGCATTAATCCGAGGTGCTGGCAGGGGAGGGAACATTGCATGGCATTGATCCTGACTGCCACAAGGAAAGCGGTCCCACACAACAGATTTGGAGCTCATGAATGTGGTCATAAACATCCTCTGCTCCCATCCCACCCTCTCTCAAAGCCATCAAAGAGGTTAAATCCCTCTTCTTTCATTTCCCTGTCCCTGGGGCTGGCAGGTGCCCTGCTCTCCCTTCTGAGTGATCTCTTGGGCTCCCGGATGGCCACATTAGGCCGCTCTTCCCTGCCTGTGAGCCTAGAGTGCTGAGCCAGGACATACTGGGCACTGATAGGGTCACTGGAAGCCAACACAGCCATCTGACTCCCCAGGGCTCAGCCTCTAGGAGCACAGAGCCATGGCGTGTGTCAGAGTTCAGGCCCCTTCCTGCTTCTTCCCTAGATACGGAGAAGTATGATCGATGGTGACGATGGGCAGAGAGTCATCAAGACCCTGATCAAATCCTTGGATGAGGTAAGGACTTGCCAGGCTTAGAATGGAGATGGGGGGTGAACAGACAGGTCTTTGCCAGCTGGGTCTTACACCACTGTATTCTTGGTGCCAGCGCTGGAACACAGTGGTCAGCAATGCCATAGGAGCTGGGGACAGGGGCAGTTCTGGGACATGTGAGGCCACTCAGAGCCTGTAGTATGAGCCTGACACTCCCCTGTCTACAAGCTGCAGCACCCAGGCTGCCATATCTCCCCCTGAGCCCTGACTGTGTCTTGTCCCCCTTGAATTCCAGCGATACATCGATGAAGTCGTGAGGACCTACACCTGGACCCCTATCAAAAGCACCAATTACAGGTCAGCAGAGTGTGACTGGCAGGAGGGTTGGGGTGGGTACTGCACCAGCTCTGAAGGCACAAAACCACAGTGAGAAATATTAGCGAGATGCCAGCCACTGGCTGTCGAGGGAGAAATGGATGACAGGCGTGGGGGCTGAGATAAATGGAACGGTGGTAACGCACCAGGCTGGGAATCTGGAGACCTGTGTTTGGTCCCCGGCCTTGTCCCCCCATCAGTCTTTTCTCAACACTAAATGTGCCCGTTTTTTTTTAACCTGTCCTCAGAGGTTAGATTTTCTAAACCTTTGCTCATTTTTATTGCTCTCCTCTGGACTCTCCCTGATTTGTTCACATCTTTCCTAAAGTGCAGCTCTCAGAACTGGACTGGGCACTCCATCCGGGGCCTCATCAATGGCCAGCATAGCAGGGCAGTGTCCTCCCATGTCTTGTTAATATGCTGCAGAATCCTAACCTTTTTTGCATCTGCATCCCATTGTTAACTCAGGCCATGTCTACACTGACAGCCGCAAATTTGCCCCCATCAGATCAATCTTTCCAGATTGACTTAGCGGCAGTGGTTAAAGTATCATTTGACGGACCCTGGAACCCTCCTAATCTCCGGGCCCTCTTCCCATATTGTCTGGGCCCCCTTCATGCATGTGTGGGCCCCAGCCCAGGTAGGCATTTGCAACCACTTCTCAGTACCACATGCATTGGTTATTGCTCCATAAAAATATTTATAATTTTATATGGCGTTTATGTCTATAGCAATTATTGTCACAAACTAGCAAACACGGCATAACACAAGAAGTATTATGATTAACAATGGTGGGGCGTAGGACCTGCCAGCAGCCAGGGCAGGGCAGAACATGCGTTCCGCCGGATTTTTCTATTTTTAGGGGCCCCGGAACTCTGGCCCCTCAAATTTGTGGGCCCCGCAACTGTATTCCAGTGCGTTCCCCCTTACTTTAACCCCTGCTTAGCGGTCAGTTAAGACCAACTAAGTCGATCTGGAAATCAACTTGATAAAACCACCCCCTCAAGTGGCATAGAGCTGCATCAACAGGGACACATTTCCCATCGGCGCACTACAGTGAAGACTCTGCACTGAAGGTGAGTTAGGAAGTCGACGGGAATTACTCCCGTCGACTGCTGCCAAATTTCACCGCTAGTGTAGATCTGGCTTCATACTCAATGTGTGATCCACTTTAACCCCCAGATCCTTTTCAGCAGTACAACCTCCTAACCACTTACTCCTCACATTATAGTTGCACATTTGATTTTCCTTTCCTAAGTGGAAGTTATTTTACACTTGTCTCTTATTGAATTTTATTTCACAAATTACACTGCATTGAAAGACACCAGATTTCATGTTCCTAATATTACTTCCCTATGTCAACAATTGCATAAGCATGTTACATGATCCTGAAGACATGAGGAGGTGTCCAGGAGACAGTCTCTATTAAAATGGAATTCATTCTGCTGAATAGTTTGAAAATGTGGGGCCTGGACAGACCGTTCCATATAATGGCTTTTTCTTTTCTTTAAAAAAAATAGAAAAAGAGTCTAGGAAATTCCATTAAAAAAACTTTAATAAACTATTAAGGTTGGACAGTTAAGAATTCAAAATTCAGAAAATGCCCAAATTAAGATTGCATGTACTACCTTAATTCAACCTTCTTATGCATATACATTACTGTACATTTTAATTACACTACATTGTATCATAGAATTTTTGCTAAAGCTTGTAAGATGTGTAAGAAATAAGAGATTCCTCAGGCCATAACAAGCATATATAAAACCACAGGGAAAAGTGATTTGATGTATTAATTTAGGACTAGTATGTGATGAAGTAACTAAGGCTGCATCTACACTTGTAAATTAAGTTGATTTAAGCTTGCTTAAATTGACTTAATTTACCCTGCGTCTACATTACAGTTTGCTTAAGTCGACTTAAGCAGCTTGCTTAAGTCAACTTAAGGAAAATAAAGTCAACTTAATGAAAATTAAGTCGACTTTACTAAACCACCTTTCTACTCGACCTAAGGCTTAATTCGACTTTTTAAAGTCGAATTAAGCCAGTGTAGACGTGGGGTAGCCCTAAGCAACCATTGTGTCCTTAATGGCTCATCAGGATACTCCTTGGGCCCATTGTAGCTGGCAAATTCCTTAACATTACGGACACAATGGTTTTACACAGACGCCTCTCTTAGACATTTCCATAAAATCACACAAGTTAAAGTATAGATATAACACCAAATTCCTAACTAAACTAACTTCTAATCCAAATACAATTCCTAGACATAAACTATATAATCATTCCCAGCAAATTACTACCTTTCTGTTGATACCAAACATGACAGCTCCTATGGAATATAGCATTTAGGATATATGGATAGATAATAATATCATAAATGCTTCCCTAAATCCAGACAGCATCACACCCTGCCAGGGTCCCTGTCCCCCTTTGCCCCATTGCACACAAGGGATTTTCCCACCACCACCACCGTGGACCTGCCCAAGGTCTCCCTAGCCCCTAGAAGTCGACCTACGTGTCCAGTGTGGACGCTCTAGGTCGACTTTGTAAGTTCCCCTTTAAGTCGACTTTAATTTTAAGTGTAGACTCACTAAGTCGACTTAGTTAAAGTCGACATAAAATTACAAGTGTAGACATAGCCTAATAGAGCTGTCAGGAATTTTCCAACAAAAGATCATTAGAAATGGTGGTTCATCAAAACCAAAACTGTTGGGAAGAAAGAGTCAGTTTCAATAAATCTCCTGAGTCCAAAAAACATTGGAGGAAAAACTTGTTTTGAATTTGTCAATGTAAGCGTCCCTTGTTACGGGCGGGCTTGGAGGGCGCCCCCTTCGGGTGCTTCTGGGGAATTAGCAGCACTGGGGCGCTCCTCTGGTCACCCGGTTTGTGGCCCCAGCCCTTCTGGTGGGGCTGAGCCGGCAGAGTACACAGTCAATTGCCCGGCCCTCAGGCAGGGCGGGGTAAGCACAGTACAGCCTCTAGCCCAGGGAAGGGCGAGTCTCTATAAACAAGCCTGGCCTGGCCCAAGGCAGGGCGGGGCAGGCAGCACCAAGCACAGAGTCAGTGGCCCCAGCCCTCAGGCAGGGCGGGGCGGCACCAAACACAGAGTCAGTTGCCTCCGGCCCTTAGGCAGGGCGAGGCACAACACACAGACCTCTGCCCGGGGTTGCTGAGGTCTGAGTTGCTACAGTGGCTCTGGAAAAGGGGTGTGGGAGGGGGACGCAGGCCCACCCACTCCACTGCGTCCCAGCCCAGGGCCCTATTCAGTGGCAGAGGCGTCTGCCACTGTGGTCAGCAGGGCTCCGGCCGAAACACGCTGACCCTCGGTGGCTTTGCCGCTCTATGCGGTAGCCTACCGCCCTGGGCTGCTTCCTCCCATCCTGGGGTTTGGGGTACCTGGATCTCCACTCTTAGTAGACGCCAGGGTATTCCGCCATGGGGAAGTTCCCAAAGCCGTCCAGCTCGTTGGGGGGTGGCAAGGCTGGCAGAGTCTCGTCCAGCTCCTCGGGGAAGGGCAGCTCCTCTAGGTCACAGGGGCCCTCGGGGGGGTCTGGTCCATAGGGCTCCGGGGCAGCGGGTGGTTCCCTGGGGTCCTCAGCCAAGGGCAGCTCCTCCAGGTCGCAGGAACGGTCGGGGGGGTCTTCAGCCAAGGGCAGCTCCTCCAGGTCACAGGGTCCGTCCTGTGGCTCCAAACTCCAGGGCTCGGGGTCAGAGGCTTGTGGGTTTGGGACCTCAGGAGACAAGGGATCGATCTGGTCCCAGGATGCAGGCGCCTCCTCAGCCCGCCTGGATCCGTGCCACCGGGGACGGTCCTCAGGGCCCCAGGCAGTGGGAAGCCGAGGCCAAGCCTTCTCCTGCCCTGGGCCTGGTGCCTGGCCCCTGAGCAGTGAAGCACGGTGCTTCCCTGCTGGTGTCTGGGCCCTGACTGAGGGAGAGGGCCGCCTTCTTATACTGCCCGGTAGGGTCCCACCCTCTGGCTTCCTGTCAGCCCTGATTGGTCCAGCCGGCTCAACCCCCTTTCCGGGGGTTGGCCTGGTGCTCCCATCTATCTTCCTGGGTGGCCATGTTCCCTGGCCCTGACTCTGGCCCTTACAGTCAAAATGTCCTTTTTCAACCCAAAAAAGTTTTTTGGTTTTTTGACTGGAAAAAACTTTTTGTTTAGAAGTTTTAGTTAATGGGTGGTTAAAAAGTGGGGAGGGAGAATTTTGAAATTTTCTAAACGAAACATCTTGTTTAGCCCGTTATGAATTTTTTTTACCAGATTATCAGGTCACACTAGTTTTTGAGATTTTGGTCTTTTATCCCGATTTAGGATAGGAAAGATGTTTGAAATCCCTAGAATTCTTTTGGAAAACCATTTCCACCAACCTCTCTAGTAATTAGGGATTTTATGAGAAGTAATACTTACCAAAAATTAATAATATCTGGGCAGAGGGATAGTTGTGTGGGCATCTTTTAACCGGCATTTTCTGATTTTGGCCATGGAGGCACTCACAGCCTTTTCCATACACTATGCCATATTGTAGCATAGTTTTATTAAATTATTACTGCAAAACCGGCATCTCTGACACGTGCATTTTACTGAAGAAATAAGTCAAGTTATCTGATGTCCGTTATCAGAATTCAGTGGCGAGTTGTAATGACCTTCCCATCTGTCACCTGCCAGGGCCTGAAACATAGACCAGACTCTCCCATTCGCCTGACAAAAATGCTAAAGTAGAATGAGGGGGAAACAGCTGGTTAGAACTATGTGAAATCATGTCCGTGCATTGCTTGTGAAGGCTATGCTCCCCAGCTGCCATGGGAAAAAAGAGGGCAGCAGCCTTGGGGGAAATACAACCCTGGCCCATTTTTTAAAGGTTTAAAGCCATCATCCCTTAAATTAATGGGAGCTGTAGGTGCTCCCTGTAGAAAAACAGGTCTTTCCAGTGCGCTTTGACTTTCAGAGCCCTGGGGAAGCCTTCCATCTAGTGAGTCGACAGGTTCATTGCAAGTACATCTATTGCCTAAGGATTGCTGTAAAGCACAGACACCACCTTGGTCTCCACTGACAGTGAAATTCGATGTAATGTTGCTTACCTCAACCTTCTGCAGCCAGTTTCTCCACTGTTAGAGCAGTACATTTGAAGAAAATGGAGCTGTAATTCAATCTGCTGCCATACAAGTGGAACAGCACAGAGGTCAAAATCTCCAGTTTGAATTTAGATCCGTGTAGCAAGAGTAGCTCTAATCTTGCTTTTCCGGTTTCACCAGTCTGGTTCACCATAGCAACATAGCTCCTCCCCTGCCTGCAGCCCCAGAAAGTTCTCCATCGAGTGGTATCCCTGTAGGGGTGCTCCTCTCCATGTGGTTGACGCGCCAAGCTCGGAGATCTTCGCCGCAGTCCCTGCTCTGGCCACATGCATGTGGGCTGTCTTGGGACGTCATTGACGTTCCAAGCCACGCATGTGCAACCAGGCTCCCTCAGTTCCTTCTCAACCATCAACGGCTTGACACCGAGCCTGCAATCGCTCTCTTCAACCCTGTTATATATAGCAAACATAGCATAGTATAAGGAAATTTTACCATAGTTTTTAGTTAGTTGTGGGTTCTTTAGGCTCTCTGTAAAAAAAAGTCTTTCTTTTTTCTCCTGAGTTTAACTCCATTAGATAAGTCATGCCTGGTTTTCCAGGATTCAAAAGGTGTTCCTGCTGTAGGGATGCCATGCCCACCTCAGATAGCCACTCACAATGCAGCCATTGTTTGGGGGAGGAGCATGTATCGCAGAAATGCCCCCACTTCCAGAAACTCAAAGCACAGGAGAGAAGGGACAGAGTGCTGCACCTCAAAATGATACTCAGGGACAAATCCCTTAGGCTGGCCTCTCATCCAGGGCACGAATCCTCCCCAAAACCAAGAGGGAGAGATGAACGAAAGAGATCCCTGGCTCCCTTGAAAAGCCCCCCAAAGAAGAGGACTGCACTGCGGCAACCCACAAACTGCTCGGGACCACGGCTGCGAAGGCACCAACCACTGATGTGGAGTCGAGACCTAAAGAGACAATGGTCTTCTTCTCAGTGGCTCCAAAAGCCGCGTCCGCACCACAGCCTGCAGCACTGTGCCAGCACCGGGACCAGCAGCAGCACTGACAACCGCACTGCCGCGTTACCCGGCACCTTCCACTGTGTCGGCAACACAGACAGCACCCGTCCATGGCAGCAGCACCAAATCGATGCACAGACACCTCAGGCGAAACAATCAGAGACAAAAGGACAATGGAAACAGAAGACCCACCACATTGAACCAGATCATTCACCCTCCCCACCTTACTCCCCATATGGACAGGGCACCTCACCACCGCCCTCCCCCCTCTCCCGCAGCAATGAGGAGGACGTGGAATCTGCCATCTTCTCTCCTCTCCACCTCTCTCCACAAAGATCTGCTTCACCTGCTAGAGAGAGAGGACATCATAAGAGACACAATAACCCATGGTTTCTCCCTCCATGGATGATTCCCCCATGACCATTTCCAGCACAATGGCACAACTGTGATGCATGGCCTTCCTATATGAGACCTTACAGCAGACCCCCCAGCTCTTATAGGGAGGCTTCATCTCCATCCTGCTCGTCCCAGTTACAAATACAACCGCATAATACAGTTCCTGAGGAATTGGATGAGGAATCCACACATGAGGAGGAAACCTGCCACAATTCCTCTTCTCTCCCAGAGGAGACCATCATTCCACCACCGCCTTCTAGCATAGATGATTTTAAACATTTCCAAGATCTGTTCAAACGCATAAGCACAAGACCTAGAAATCCCACTAGAAGAAGCATCTCAGTATAACCACAAATCACTTAAAATCCTGCATACATCAACTCTATCCAAAATAGCATTATCTATGAATGAAGCTATTATGGACCCTGCCAATGTCACTTGGGAAACTCTGGCAACAATTCCCCTGACAAGCAGATGAGAAATATTAGATTCCCTCGAAAAACAACAAATACCTTTTGATCTATCTGAACACACTCCATGTGTAGCATGGCTGCCACAGTGACCTACCTTAAAAATGTATCAGTAACAGACATTTGCAATGCAGCAACATGGAGCACAATACAGACCTGCACTAAACACTGTGCCATAGATCAGACTATGAAACTGAACATGTCCCTTGGGTCAGCAGTGTTCTCCACAGTATAGGAGACGCATTCCTCAGTGACCCCCCCTTCCAACATAAGGGAACTGCTCCACAGTCACCTGGAGTGGAGCACCCCTACAGGGACACCACTCAATGAAGAAAGGAAGGTTGCTCATCTGAGCAGTAACCGATGTTCTCCAAGATGTATGTCCCTGTAGGGGTGCTCCACATCCCTCCCTCCTCCCCTCTACTTGAGAATGGTGTACCTATAATCCGAGGTTGAGAAGGAACTGAGGGAGCCTGGTCACTTGCGCGCAGCTTGGAATGCCAATAGCATCCCGAGACAGCCCGCGCGCATGTGGCCAGAGTGGGGACTGCAGCCAAGATCTTTGAGATCGATGCAACGAACACCTGCAGTGGAGCATCCCTATAGGTATGTGCATCTCGGAGAACATCAGTTACTGCTCAGATGACCAACCTTCCTTTTTCAATTAATTTCTCTCTCTGCATGCAGCACTGTGCCTCTCTGTTGTTCCTGCGGCAGAGAAACAGCCAGGAAAGTTTTTCCTGCTTTTTTTTTTCTTTAGAGCAGAGGGGAGAAGGAGTGAGCAGAGGACAACTGCCTTTCCACAAGCCCCTGCCCCTACTAGCCACAGTGCAATGCATTTCAGGCAGGAATGTGAGCAGTGGGGACGTGAGACTCCAAGCAAGCAATTTGCTGTGATCACTTGCCTTCATTTTCTTGTAATCCGACAGCCTAAAATCAAATTACAACCCCACCCTCAATGTAAACAAGCCCACAGTTAATATTTTCTCCCCACCCAAGGGCACTTACTGAGAAACCTCACATGGTCCCTGCTCTGGAGAGCTGCCCATCTGATTCCATGTGTAACAGGAGCAAATCAATGGGATGGGAGTGTGGAAGGAAGCATGAGGGGGGCACTCAGAAGCGGACAGTGCAGCTCCATCTTGGAGGCTGGGACACACAGGGAGGGATGGAGGAACCGTTTTGGCATATGGCCTGACCAAAATACAGCACTCAAAGCCCCACAGGGCAATGGAACGGGACCCCCACTCCCCATGTCCCCAAAGCCAACATTGCCCCCTTCTCAGGTTCCTGAACTGTTTCAGGCTCTAAACACAAATGGGCATCCAGGCTTCCCCCCTGCTCACCCATGTCAGGCCCCTCTCCCAGCAGCTTCCTGTCCCTTGTTTATCAGCCCAGGCTCATCTGTTTCTGGCTCTGACAGCTCAGGGGGACCCTGTGGTGGGCAAAACAGTGATGTCATCTCACCATCAAATCATGTCCCGCATGGAACTGGGCAGAACCTGATGGCAGGACAGACCAGGCAGGTGGGGTTCTGGGTCCCTCCTGGATCTCTCTTTGGCTACCAGGAATGGAAGAGTGTTCTGTGGGCATCTAGGACATCCACCTGCCTGGGTTTCTGAAACCCCTGGGCCAGACTTTGGGTGCTGCCCCTGGGAGGGAAGAACTGGATTTGGCTAAAGGGAATGTACTCACGAAAGACACTTTGAAGCATCTGTCCCCACATTTAATGAGACTGTGGGATGTAGAGAGCCTGTTCCAAACATTCGTTCATGCAGTCTGACAACCAGCAATGGGGTTAGCATGTGCTGGGTTTGATCCCTTGTTCTCCAGGGGGCTCTGTGGGGGTACTGGAATAGTTCTCCAATGTAGGAACAGAGCCTGCACCCATACATCTTCCCTCTGCGAAGTGTCCTTCTCCCAAGACAGCGTGCCCCTCAGATTCTAAGGGAGCAGGCCCCAGATGCCCCCAATTACATTTTCAAATGCCAGAGTCTGGAAAAGCATGCTGGGTAAAATCCTGCCCCTATCAGCGTCCAAGGGAGCTTTCTCACTAACCTCTTTGGGGCCAGGATCCTAGCCCTGCTGGGAAATGGTTTGAGAGCCAGGCTAGAAACATGCTGATTCCATCCTTCCTTTTTTCCACAGCCTGGGCCTGGTCCTGCCGCCTTACAGCACACACTACATCCAGGCAAACCTCAGTGACCAGATTCTCCAAGTGAAGTGTAAGTCTCTTGCCCTTTAACATGCCCTGTCACCCTGAACCTATCAGCTGGTACGGAGAATGGCCAATGGGGGGAAAATAAGCAAAACTTTTGCTACCAAAACAAATGATAATCATTTCAAAATAGAGACGAACAATGTCATTTAAAACAGAAGCTTTACTGTCTGCTGGGGAATGCGAGGGTAGCATACTTAGATTCTGAATTTTAAAAAAACCAAACCCTAAAACATAATGTTTCCTAAAAACCCGAAGACCCATCTAGAGGAGATGAGGTTGAAGGCTGCTGGTATATGCTTTCTGTGTACTAGGTGATAATTCTGACGCAGCCAAATTACTTTGAAAGCCTGTGAAAATTTGCATGTTTTGTTTTCGTTGAGATTCTTTTGGGTTTTGTTTTAAACCACTTTTGTTTTTATGATTTAAGTTTTGGTTGGTTGATTTTCTTTTTAATTAATTTATAATTAGTCCGTGTACTTATATGTTAGCCTGTGCACTTTTCTCTCTCTCTCTCTCTGCTCCCATCTCAGGAAACAAGCCACTCCTGAGACCCCTCTTCCTCCCCCATCTTTCTCTCCCTCATTTCTCTCTCCTTCTCTTTTTATCTGTTTCTCTCTGCTGTCTATGGTCCCTTTCTCTTTCTAAGCACCCAACTGCATTCATAGTCCCTAACCATTGGGTTAGATTTTGTTCACAGTAGGAATTTGGAATGAACCAACATGAAGTCCAGTTGGAGTTGTCTCTTCAGGTTTGGTTGCTCCCAGGGTTCCTCGTCAGGTCTTCACTCATTAGATATATCCAAGTGCTGTAATGCACCTCCTGCATCAGTTAGCAGAACCCATGTAACTTTTTCCCAGCAGGTAAACACTCCCATCCAGTTACCTACCTCCTTGCTCGAGCCATGCCCCAGTTTGGTCTCCTCTCCAACACCAGCCCCATTGGGATCCAATTCCTGCAAACCCCTGTGGTAGCCAGTGTCTCGCCTCTGGCCAGGAATCAATCTCATGACTTCGTGGACTTCTCTTGGAGTGCAGGAGAAAGCGTGTCCAGTCTCACCCCTTGGCTTTGGATGAGGAGACCCAGGGCAGTGCCCCCCAAGGAGATGCCCATGAGAATCCCCATGGCTTCCGTCACTTGAGGGAGCCTGGGCTGCCCCAAGCCCCTTGCACCAATGTCTGGGCACCTCCTGAGTCCTCCAGTTGGTCATTCTGGCTGCTTGGTCTCCATGAAGAAGTCATCATGTGGTGTCCAGGCCGTGCCAGTGTCAACAACTGGGGCCATCAAGCCACGCCTGCGTCCTAAACACTGCTCTGGAGCAACTACATCTGTCAGTTCTCTGGTTCATGATGAGGGGTCGAGCTGCCCAGGGGATCAGTCATGCGCAGGCCCACGGCTACACCCACTGAGGGTGAGGGCTTGGCCCTGGAGCACAGCTCCTCCGAGAACGCAGCCATCCGGGGTGGCAGCGAGGAGGGCTTCATATCATTTCTCACCCAGGGCTTGTTTGCAGTGTGAATCTGACCTATTAAAACATGGGGTAAATGGATGGCCTAGAACTTCTCCTCCAACTGAGCGGCAGCAGATATAGCTGGAAGATGAGCAGGTAGGCCTCAGGTCCTCAGCCACCCCCATGTTGGGCAAGGCAGGGCTGTCACTCACTAGTCCCACTGCCCCATGGTGAAGGAGCAGCTGCTGTTCCAGAGACTGGAGCAAGATCTGTTGGGTTTATACATGAAGGGAGTTTGCAGCGAACTACACAACATCCATTCTCCCCAGAGGACTGCTCAGCCCACACCCTAGGTCCGTGCTCTCTCAGCAGACACTCCCACAACCCTTCCATGAGGATGCGATAATAGCCTTCAGCACCCTCCCCTTCCCCCTCTTGCTTTCTCTATCCCCCTACCTTTCTCTGTCTACCTCGCGTCTCTCTCTTGTACCCCTTTGTCCTCGTTTAACCTTAACTTTTTGCATGGTCTGCTAACTCAGTGAGAACATTTCTATATCAAGACTGTTGCAACCGTTTGCTACTGACTTTCATTTTTATTTTGATTATATGAATATATATATATTCTATTTCTCTAGTTATAGCTATACTTTTTATTATTATTTTACTGTGGCCTTTTTCTTTCCTTTTTTTTATGTCTTTTTTTGCAAGAGGGTTCCTTTCGGTCTGATTATGATACACAATATTTTTATTCAAACCGAAATTGAATAAAATATTGTTTGTGCCCTCCCTCCTTCCTCCTTTCCACCCAACCCCTCCCCCCTTTTTTTGTTTGTTGTTTTTTTCGTTTGTTTTTTTCTTGCTTTCTCTCTCTGGTGGATTCACACAGTACCAAACATCAAAATGAAGGGCAAGTATTTTCAGTCTTAGACCACTAACCCTTCACCGCCGCCACCACCCCGTGTCCAGTACCCACACCCCTCACACCCACCCTTCACCGACTCTCCCTTACCTCCCCACCTAGCCTGCTTGCCCATTTCCTTGCCCGTTTGCCACGCCTAACCTTGCAAACCTCTGCCAAACTGTTCCTTCCTCCACTCCCTCCCTGCAGTTCTTTCCCCCTTTATTTGAAAGCAACATGTCTTGTTATGTTCATAAGAGCTTTGTCCCTACTTATGTCCGCACTCCTTCCCCGTGCATTGCTCCGAAATTCGATTGGATATCGTTAAAGAGTCAATCTCCTATGGAATTGTTCTGTTTTGATTCAATAAGGTTTTTGTAGCTAATTTAATATCCTGCTCTTCCGCCTCCCCGGCCCCTTTTCTTGTTCTTTCCTTCTCTCACTCCTTTCCTACAAACCTCTCCCCCTCCCTTCCTTGCTCCCGTGCGTACCTTCTCTTCAAGACAACTCAAACTGAATGGGATAGGGCTGTGCAGAGACCTCCAGACTTGGAGGTACTTAGAACTAGATCCAGTGATCACTTAAAAACTAATCATAATAACCCGAAAGCACTGGACCTCCTGAGTGGGGAAATGTTGGCTGAGCAGCAGAAGGGGTTGGACTCTCAGACAGGTCCATGTCACACGTAAATCAAAGCTAGTCCTCCAGGATCAAGTCTCAGCTGTGAGATTAGGAAGGTCCCAGATTGTGCATCACTGTGGCTGTCTCACACTGTTCTGCCGAGTTGCACCAGTTTAATTTAAGGTGTGATTTTCGGCTGATTTAGTTTAATGGAGGTATGAGGCTAGATGGATTCTCTTACTGTTGTTTAAATCAGGGTTATTGTGGTTTAGTTTAAGTTGATTGGGAATCAACTTTTAAACCCTAGTACAGGTCTCCATGTGCTGCCAATATGTGTGTATAGAGAAGGACTGATGGTTCAGAGCTACCTATAGCCACCAGCAGTATCCTAGGTGTGATGGCACCAAGGAAAGAGGTAGCTGGCATTGTATATTCAAGTAAATGGCTCTAGATATGTATGGTACAATCTGATGTGATGCCATACCACTGTTTGGACATGAATTTCCCATAATTCACTAGAGCCCCGAGTTGATGCCCTTTGAAGTCGATGGAAGTCAACCAATATGAAGAGAAAGAGGAACTGTCTGGTCCTGCCCAGGCAATAGCAAAACATGGTCCTGCTTTTTGGGGACAACTAGGTCCAAAAACAGTCACATCAAATCAGAGAAGTCAGGCAGCTAAGGAACAATTTTACCTCTCCTTCTTGCAAAATCCAAGTCACACTGGAGCATTAGGTCAACTAAGGACAGTTAAATCGACCTACAGACTGCTGCATCCACACTGGGCGCTTATTAGGTCGACTTAAATGCTTCCTTAAGTCGACTTAATAACACCACCTCTTAAGGTCAACCTAAGGCTTAAGTCGATCTTATTAAGTCAACCTAAGCCAGTGCCCCCTCGCAGAGTTCCTGGCCACTCCTCCGTTGCCCTAGCACCTGCCAGTGTGGACGCAGGGCTGTGGAGTCTCTAAGTCGACTTAGCAAGGATAACTTTAAGTCAACTTAAAGTCGACCTTGGTTAAGTTGACTTAACAGAGCCTCCAGTGTAGATGTACCCCAAGAGAGAGATGTCAGGGTCTGGTAAAAAGGGACCCAGGAACCCAAGCACTGTTAGGAATGCAGGTGTGATTCAGTGCGAGGCACAGATAGGACTCTGCATAAGAGAAAGGCATTGAAATACTTGGACAAGCTATTGAATCCTAGAAATAAGGGGCTTGAAGGGACCTGGGGAAGTCCAAGTTGTCAAGTCCAGCCCCCTGCATTGAGGCAGGACCAAGTCATTCTAGACTAGTCTTGACAGGGGTTTGACTGGCCTGCTTCTAAACACAGCTTTTCCTACTATGTAACCCAAGTCTCCCTTGCTACAGGTACAGCCCATTACTTCTTGTCCTACCTTCAATGGAGATGGAGAACAATTGATCCCATCCTCTTTGTAGAAAAAGTATCAGGCCCCCCCAGTCTGATTTTCCAGATCCTGTGGGATTCATTGATGACCAACAGGAGCAAACGCTGACCTGACACTGTGCTCCACAGAGAGCCTGCCCCCTAACCTGTCAGATGTAATGGGACCCTTTCCGTTAAGTAGGCTAAGCTTTGAATCAGGGCCATGATCAATTGCAAATCACAGCTGATGGGTTTCAAGTCATGAGAGAGCGTGTGGCTCCCCAGTTGCATTTCCTGCATCTTCTCAAGTGTGCAGATGGCTGGGGGAATGGGGAGAATGGGCCACTCCTTGCCCTCCTTCCTCCAGCCACCCCCAACATCCTCCAAAGATACACACAACCCCACTGTACAGTCCATTGAGCAGAACCATGGCAAGCTCCATCGTACGCTACCCTTTCCTCTACCAGCCAGGTGGAGAGGAGAGGCTCAGAGACCATGATGACTTGGGAGGGGTGGACAGACAAATGCCCTAGACAGAGAGAGGAAGGGGAAGGAAAGAGAAAGGTAAGGGGAGCATTGCCCTCAGCCCTGTTCTATCAGCTTTGAGTTGCCTCTTCCCAGTTTCCCTGTAATGGCAATGCTGATGGAATAATGATTAGTGTTTCTGTATTCCTTTCCTTTTCCTCCTTTCATTGGCTTGTATCCAGACCCCTCCTTACAGAAAACAACAGTCCAACCTATGGCTGTGCTGCCCAGCAAAGGGCCGCGTGTGTCTTGCAATGCACTGTGGGAAGATGTGGGGGGTGGGGCTTTGCTGCTCATATGACTAATCTCTATGTATGTAGGGGCAGCTCCGTGTAAAAAGGGCAGATGGGCTGTACTAACTGAGCCTGAGAGTTGTCAGAGAAGGACCTGCAACAGCCACCCCCTGGGGGACAAAGGCAAAGAACCCGGCCTGCTAAACTAGCCACCTGGGCCATCAAATCCCAGCTGGGCTGGGCCTGTGCCAAATGCATGACATGGGCTTTTCCCTCCTTGCCGTCCAAATCATTTGGACCATTTGATTCCTCCATCTCCTCTCTCCTTATATACTGTTTTAGCTTCTGTCTAAGCCAGACTCCATCCACCAAGGACCCAGTACTGCAGCCCAAGGTTTTCCTGCAATTTTTCTGGGTGAAAACTCTTCGGGCCAAGTCCCCGTGCTACCAAAGGAAAGCCATGCATGAGTCCCCCAGCCCAATGGCTCCCATGGGGCAACTCATCTGAGTACGATCCCTTTGCAGGAATAAAGGAGGCAGGACCAGGCTCTCAGTCACATCCATGACTGGCCAGAAAGCTAAGGTGTCTCCAAATGTCATGTGAACAACTGCTAACCCCCCACCTTCCCTCCTCACCCCTCCCTGCACCACAGCCCATGGACACCTCAGCCTTGCTATAACTGAAAATCCACAGTTTTGTCTTGGAGAGTCACTCTCAGCAACCCAAGGGTCTTTTACTCACATGGGCATTGCCTCCCCCTTTCCCAACAGCCGCAAAGATCCTGATTGGCTCCTCCCTCATTCCCCATCCCATCAAATCCTCTCCTGGGACCCCGGTGCCAGGCTTCCACAACGTGTTGCCCCCTGTGGCAAATATCTCCTTGCTCTAGGTTTTGTACCAAGAAGATGCAGTGGCTTCAGAACCAGGAAATTATGGCCATGGCAGTGAAGTCCCTTAGCACCAAAGACAGCAAATAAGATACAAAACTGGGAGCCGGGGGCGGAGGGGATCAGGGTGTTTCAGAGAGACAACATTGTGGTCCTCAGCTTGGGTCCTGGAATCTGCAAGGGCCAGACTGGAAAACCTCCATTGGAGAAGCAGGAAGGTTAGCTGAGGCTGCTCCAAAAGAGCCCCCACAGACTTCCTACCCCTCACCTTAAAGCAGATTTGGAAGGCTGACCAAGGGGAATGGTTATTGCCGAGCTGTTCACCATTGGCAGGCAGAAGGCAGCAGCACCCCCACAATGCATTGCATTTTACTTTTATTCAATGGGTAAGTCTTTGGTTGGACTGTCTTCATAAAAGACCTTGGTTTGGCCATGTTGATGCCTGAACAATGATTTTTATTACCCCCCAAAATTGTTTTAGTAATTTTCTTCCCATATGAGCATAGCATGTGATTTCTTTTCGTTGTTGACAATCCTCATAAGAGAGAGATGCCCATATGACCTGCTGAACATGCATATATATATAAATGTGTGCACATCTATATATGTGTGTGTGTAACTATATGGCCCATATTCATACGTAGACAAAGGATCAAAGAGATTGCATTTCAGAGCACAAACCAAAACAAAATCCAGTCAAATCACCAAATCTTTCTAATGTTGGCAACATATTGGCTATAACTCTCATTTTTGTGCGATGCTACAGTTACCAACAGAATGTCCCTTCTTTTCTTTCTCGTTAAAAATCAGTGACCTGTTTGATCTCTTTCGTTTATTCCTCTCTTGCTCTCTCTCCTATTCTGAGACCAAAGTCCCTTTCCTCGTTTTAAACCCCCGCCGGATAACGTTACCTTTCTGTTGCAGATTTTGAATTCCTGCTGCCAAACAGCTTTGAGTCCGAGGGACATGTATTCATTGCACCCAGGTAGCTTTGCGTATCAGCTTGCTGAGGTGTCCATGTAACCACGCTCCCCACCTGCCACGCTAACCCCGGGGCTACTTCAAATTCCCCCCTCCCATTTCCACCTCCACCCGTCCAAATATTCCTTCTCATCACCCCTCTCCTCCAGAACTGACACCACCTCATTGTGCCTGTCTTATAATTTGTCTCTTGTGTGTGTTGTGTGCTCATGTGCCAATCGGAGACTGTAGCTGCTACCTGCACACTATTGAGCCTCCACCACAGTTGGCAGCCCGTGTCTGTCTTCTGTTCAGTTATATACACGAGCACAGTATATATGTATAGCTCTATATGAGGCGTACATATATAGCTATAGTTTCTGAAAAGTCTCACGGAGCAGCAGATAACCCAGAGGTCATATGGGATTGTTGTGGCATCATACAGTCATTTTAGCTAAGCTGGACAGACTGTTCAATTATGGATAATATTTGGTTCAAGTTAAGCTCCTTTTTTGGGAAGAGGGAAGGGCAGATTTGGTCAGGAGCCAGTCCCGAGTTTCTACAATATTCCAAGATGTCCATCAGATAGTTTCAACCAATCATTTTCAGTGCTGGCGGTCACTGACTCGACAGCTCATTACTCAGCTCTCATTATTGGCCGCTTCAGTCATACGGCATTTCTCATCACTGATTGGATGACCGCACATGTTTGATTTTAAACAGCGGAATAACAACTGGCACTTAACAAACTTTTGGCAGGAATTTTTCAAAGAATAATAGTTTGACTAAAATTTGTGGAAATCTGAAGATAAATGAACATTTTCACTGATGCTGAGAGTAGTTTGAACACTCCTGAAGCAGAATCAATTGAACAATGCATTTTAGTTAGTGAAAATTTGAACAGTGAATTTTCTTTTTGTTCACCCACCTCCACTCTAATTGAAGTCTAAGAGGAGGTAACAGCAACTGAACTAATAAAGTCCTATAATAATAATAATAATTATGCTAAAACCCTGTAGGTCTTAATAAATAAAGAGTGAAATTCTACAAGGTTTTTTTCCTTTTGTGGAATGCTGTAGCAGAGATAGAAATTTCTATTAAAATCTATAAGAAAAAAGCTACAGAAATATTGATCACACTTTTTACTAAGACTCTAGTTATAAATAGTTTATAAAGGATTAATAAATTGTTAATAGATGTTTTAATGCAGTTGTTACAGAGTCCAACAGGTCAGTAGATTGCTTATAACCACATCTTAGAATCATATGTAACATCTATTGCTGTGCTTATAACTGTCTGTAACACATACTACTCATGTCTGTAACATGCTTATAACATCCAGTAATCATTGATTGACCTTAATAAATAATTTATAAAAGCATCCTTAATATAACTTGGGACTCAAACGGGATTATTTCCTTTTAAATGCTCTAGGACTTTTCCATAAAGCTTTATTAATCCTATCCTAAAAATTAACTAACAGGGCAGTTTACTATATAAAATATATAAATTAGTAGCCAATGAACAATAGTATTAAGAGGACTAATGTCCATTGTTAAAATTAAAATATGGAGAATTGCCAATTAGTAGCAGAAAACCTGAAACTGAGCATTCAGGTTCCTACTTTATTCTTTATTACTAAAAAGAGCCAACATGTCAGCGGTAGCATACATAACCAATCTACTAATGCTCTCCTTAAATAATTTACAAGAATCAATTCCTAAAAAATCAAATAAATCTTCATTCTCCTCACTCCATTTGCCTCTTGCCCCAATTACAAAACCAAAGAAGCGAATAACCTTACCCCCAATCACAGTTCTTACCTCATCGTCCAATTCCATATAATAGTCAATACACAATGAGGCATAGAGTCAATATTAACGAGACACATAAGGAGAGCGGAATTTAAACAGAGATAGTGTCAACTACAGACATAAAATTTCAAAGCATATATTATTTGAAAAAGAAAAACCCCAACCCACACGTTCTGAGAATCTACTGTACATTATAGGGGTCAAGAAGTGACGCTAACCTCAGCTCTCAGCACAGGACATTAACAGAAGCTCGTGATAAATTCCTAGCTTTTTATTAGCAATCCATTGTGTTATCAATGTATTGTTCAGAGATTCATAGATTTTAAGGTCAGAAGGGACCAATATGATCATCTAGTCTGATCTCCTGCACTATGCAGGCTACAGAACCTCCCACCCACTCCTGCAATAGACACCTAACCTATAATTGAGTCATTGAAGTCCCCAGATCATGGTTTAAAGGCTTCAAGGTACAGAGAAACCACCACCAAGTGACCCATGCCCCATGGCATATGGGAAGACAAACCCCCCTACAGGTCCCCTCAATCTGCCCTGAGGGAAAATCCCTTCCTGACCCCAACTATGATGATCAGCTAATCCCTGAGCACATGGGCAAGACTCACCAGCCAGATACAGAAAAAGAATTCTCTGCATCAACTCTGAATCCACCCCACTCATAGACTCATAGGCTGCGTTTACACTGACCAATTAAGTCGACTTAAGCTTGGCTTAAGTCGACTTAATTGGCCCTGCGTCTTCATTACACTTTGCCTAACTCGACTTAAGCAGCTTGCTTAAGTCGACTTAGGCAAAATAAAGTCGACTTCCTAACACCTCCTCCCTAATCAATCTAAGGCTTAAGTCGACTCTCTAGAGTCGACTTAAGCCAGTGTAGACGTGGGGGGGGCCCTAAGTCGACTTTGTCGACTTAGGGCATGGGTCCCTTCTCGCTGGGACCGCTCAGCTCCCGGCAAGAAAGGACCGCGGGGTTTGCTTCCTTCTCACCATGACCCGCGCTCCAGCTGATCAGCAGCTGGAGCGGGGAGCCTGGGGAGAAGGAAGCCCCAGGCTTACCACACTCCCTCCTAGCCGGGACCATGCGTCCAGACGAGGAAGGAGAGCTGAAGCCCCACGGTCCCTTGTCCCCGGGACCTGCGTTCCAGCTGCGGCAGCTGGAGCGCTGGACTCGGGGACAAGCCAGCCCCACGGTCCCGACCAGGAGGGAGCGCGGGAGACCGCGCTCCCTCCTGGCCGCGACCGCTCGGTCCAGCCAGGAGGAAGCCCGGGGCT
>ML685819.1:12663626-12728537 GCA_007922175.1 Pelusios castaneus
GGGAAGTCCCGAGCAGAAGGGAGCCAAGTGGTCCGAGGCAGAAGGGAGCTCCTCTCTCCCTTCTCCCCCGGACCACTCAGGGGCTTGCTGCCCCAGGGAGAGCCAGCCCCATGCGGGGCCGGCTCTCCCTGGAGCAAACAAGTCGACTTAGAGAGTCCATTGAGGACTCTCTAAGTCGATTTACTAAGGGCCCCTTTAAGTCGACTTCAGAGTCCAGTGTGGACTCTCTAAGTCGACTTAATAAGGTCGACTTAAAGTCGACTTATTAAAGTCGACCTTCTTAAAGTCGACCTTAATTCCCTAGTGTAGACATAGCCATAGACTTTAAGGTCAGAAGGGACCAGTACGATCATCTAGTCTGACCTCCTGCAAAATACAGGCCTCAAGACCTCTCCCATCCATTCCAGCAATAGGCCACCAACCTATGACTGACTTATTTACCTCCTTAAATCATGATTTAAGGACTTTAAGATACAGAGAATTCACCAGTAGGTGAACCATGCCTTGTGCTACAGAGGAAGGCGAAAAACCCCCAGAGCCCAGGCCAATCAGCCCTGGGGGAAAATTCCTTCCCAACCCCAAATATGGCGATCAGTTAAACCCTGAGCACGTGGGCAAGTCTTAACAGCCAGTTACTCAAGAAACAATTCTCTGTAACATTACATCACAGGCCAATGGCATATTTACCAGTAGTAGTCAAAAATCAGTTAAATACCAAATTAGGCTGTCCCCTCGTGTATGTTAGAGATCCAACAGGTCTGATCCAACAGTTTTGAACTTTGGACTCTGAAATTCAGATCCAAATGACGTAGTTCATAGAGTAGAAGAGAACTTTGGAACTACTTGTATTGACTCGCTGCATATTAACCCTTATTCTAATAATAGGTAAGAATCTTCCATTTGAAATTTTTTCTGTGTATGTTTCTTGCTCCAAAATGGGTATCAGTGATGTGACACATCAGAAAAAGAAATAAGATCATGTGTTATTGCATCCATAACCTACAAGGCCTGTGATATCCCTGTAAGATGTCCCAGGAGGACCATATGAGATCATATCAGTGTCTGTAAGACTGTATGATAGCCCATCAATTCTAATATGTCCCCTGGCTATTTTCAGAAACCATATATCCCATATTGATATCTCTGTGCCTGGGTACACATATATCTGTACGCATTTGTGAAGATATATAGGTGGCTGTAATTAAAGACGACCTTGGGATGCCTATAGCTCTTTGAGCAACAGAGGGGTGAGGCTATCTCCCAGGCTTTCTGTCCATCATATGAAAAGCTTAGAAGGTGGGAGGATGTTCCATCGTGTTGGTGGAGTGAAAAGAGGAAACTTGAACCTTGCATAGCACAGGAAATTTAAACCATAGGGCTTCCCAACTCAGCTTCCCACACAGAAAGGGGACTTTATGCGAACCCCACCTTCACACCCACCCCCACACCCTCTGTTGGTAGTGCTGTTATACTGGGACTCACCTGGCAGATACAGATGCAGCTGCACAACTTGATTCCAATCCGGTCAAGCAGCGCTGGATACGAAAAAGCCCTCTCACAAGAGCCCTGGTCATTTCCCTGTGCGTGCTGCGACAAAGCAGTGTGAAAATGATGGGTGCCAGGAAAATTGAATCCCTGCCTCAAATATGTAAAAACCAGCAGGAAAGTGGGAAAGCAAAGAGTTTGTGGTCATTCAAGCCGTGGGTGTGCAGGAAATACAGAGATGTTACGTGGACTGTCTCTGGATGGCCTCAGCCAGAACATTGGGATCCAGTGACTTTTCTCTCCCTCCCCTTATTTCAGACCCCAGGCATTCACAAATCAGGAGTCAGGCCTCTCAGAAATCCAAAATAATCCACATGGGTTCTTTTTATTTACCTCCTGATTGGTTTTCCAGTAAAGTCCCACAGCACCGGAGTTATGTCAAAGCCCAGTCATGGGTCCACTGCCCCCCCCCCCCCCCCTAGAGAGACCATGCATTCTGATGACCTCTCTCGGGGTGGTTTGACCTGGTGAGAAGAGGAATCACACCTGCTACAGGTGGTCAGAAGTTGCAGGGCTACTTAAGGATGTGATGGATGCTCAAGAGCTCCTCATCATTTTCTTTCTCCCCATTGCTGGGCCCATGGAGGGAGCTGGCTGAAGCAGGGCTGTATGACTGTCTGTTCCATCAGCAGACTTACTCTGTCAGGACACCACTGATCTTCATGCGGGAGATGTGCACTTCCCTCGTCTTCCCTGCGTGGCCTTCTCCCTGCGCAAGTTCTCTTTTGTGGCAGTCATCAGGGCAGGTGCAGTTTTTGAGGCTATGTAGCTCCTTCGGGACTCCTTCTCTGGCAGCTCCTGATGGGTCTTGTGATTGGCACCTCAGCACAGCGCCTTCCCTTGATTTCTTCCTCAGTGACCGTACAGCGAAAGGGCTGGGCAGAGTCTGAGGCTTCATCCCGAGGGGCAATATGAAATGTCTCTTCTCTCAGGAGTCACGTGAGCATACCCGCAGCAAAGCCCAAGAAGACCAGCTGACCTGAGTTCCAGAGCTGGGCCTGTGTGTGTCAGGCAACACTCCAAGCTGATATAGGGTCAGGCAGTGGGGAGTATCAGCCATGCTCACTAGCCAGGTGTTGTGAAATGCTCCAACACCATGGGGTCTCAAGCCCCAGGCATTCTCAGTGGCACCCACATATCCTGCAGGCATGGATCTGCACTGCCTTCCTTCCTATCACAGTTGATCCTTTTTTTCAGCATAGTTACGTAGATGGTTTGAGCTAGAACAGTAATATTTGAACTGATGAAATACGACTAGACAGTCCTGCAAATTGCAGGACCCCTGCCCAGGGAAACTCAGCCGCAATCCCAGCCAGGGAGACCAATGTTCTCCCAGCACTCAGGGCAAAGCTAGACTGAGCCAAACTCATCCCTTGACTTCAGAAAAGTTACTGCAGGCATGAACGTCAGAAACTCCAGGCTATATCCGCAGCGGGTAAATCAGCATACGGCCCGACCCCAGCTGAGAATCTGGCCCTGTAGGATTTCATGCATATCACACCCGACACACACATGAAACGCCTCTCTGTCTCTCACAAACATCCAGATTCCTATTTTAAGCTATCAATGACCTTTGTTTTCTAACGCACCTCAGGGCAGGACTCCAGGCCAAGTGCTGCACACCTGAGATCTAGACATTGTGGGAGTGGGACAGTAATTGACACACAGCAGCTAGTGGGGTTTTTGCAGAACATAAACACATCTATGTCACGTTCTTCTGCACAGCTGATCTAGCACCTATCTATCTATATAAAGGGTACAGATATGTATAGCACGGGGCAGGGGCGCGTAGTGGCAACCTGGGTAAAGCATGGCTGGCCATCTGATTTTCATGTTTCTAAGATGGGAGTAGCTGTAAGTGGCTGTGTGCAGTGGAAATTGGTCCACCAGTGAGACAGACCCCCAAGCTATCTCTCAGAGCACTCTCTGCCTCCTCCTTTCCTGCCCCTTCCCCCTGCTGCTTCCAGGATAGGAACTTACAAAAGCACTAACTGAATGCAAAATGCAAACAATCTCTGACCCTGCAGTCTGTTGCCTCCAGAGGTGTCTTTCTTGCTGGTGAGGCTAACGTGGTTTGTGCATGTGGTTTGCTGGGACTGGAGCATATAGGCAGCAGCACCAGCTGTGGGAGAACGTAGAATCTATTTGATATGTTCCCACCGCTCTCTGTACTTGGCAGTCACCCAGCTCTTTACTGATTGATCCACACAACCCACTGAGTGAGGCAGGTAGGTACAGATGGGGAAACAGGCACAGCAGTGCAGTGGCTTGCCCAAGGTCACACTGTGAGTCAGTGGCAGAGCCACGGAAAGAACTCTGGAGTCTTGTCTCCCACCTCTGTTGCTCTAACTAATAGACGGCACTCCCTTTCTCTCCAGTCATCAGCCGCTTAACCTATTGTGTGCTCTGCTATGCTACCAGTCATCAATGTGCCTAGCCACATGGTCAGATCACAAGATACCAGTTGCTGCATTTGACATTCGAATGCTGTTCATATTCAAGGAGTCTCTCAATCTACTGAATTGTTCATTCTGAATCCACAGACAGCCATGTCTTATCCTGTGTGTACAGTATGAATTAATTTATTTGGAGATCTGGCGGTTCTTTTGCAACCATCTAAATCGCTGCTGGCAAGTTGGTAGGCAGGAATCCTTCGGAGGCCATTGCAATCAGTCCTGGAGGGCCTCAATGCTAGAGCATTAAAAATACCTGCGTTAGGCACATTAATGCAGCTGTTTGTAGCAGTGTGTAACGTAAAACAGCCTGAATGCCATCAAACATCATTAACCAGTATTGCAAGCTCAGAATAGGTTACTCCTGTCTGCTTGAGGACAGCTTCTCAATGGAGTGGGCCTGCTGCAGAGAGACCAGCTGCTTCCTAAGGTGCCAGAGGAATTCACACTCATGGTCACTGAATTCAGGTCCATTAAAAAATTCCTGTTTGGAACTGCGATGCCCACCCTTATTAAAATGATCACATGAGAAAGAAACTTGAGTCACCTTCAGTCCACATCTAATCAGGTGCAAGCCAGTTGAAGCCAGACCTGTAAAAAAGGGACCTGTGTTATGGAAATCAAGGAGAATTCCTCCCAGACTTAATGTGATCAGTTCAGTCTTTGCTTATTAAACTCTGAGCCTCTTTTAGGCCATCCAGAAGCCACTAGTCTTGTATTGCCGTGGCAACTGGAGTCATGTAGATCAAGTGTCTTTTGGAAACGGCGATCCAGCCCATGAAGGCCTTCAAACACCAAACCACATCCATCTCCTCCAGCCTTGTTCCTAACTCACATGAGCATCTGCCAGGTTCCACTGTTTTCCTCCCTGGTCTTGGGATCCGCTTGTGACAGGAAGGCAGCCTCCAATTCTTGGCTAATTCACCTGTGGCAACACAGCAATCTCATATTAGCTGAATTTTGCAGCCACATGTAGAGGGTGAGTGGAAGGGGGCCTGCACCTCCACGGAAGAGCTGAGAGGAAAACTAAAAGTGGGTGTTGTGTCAGCCCAGGAGAAGGGTTTGGTGACTTTCCCAAGACCCGTATCCCATTAAGCTATCTCAAAGACACAAGTGGGATTAGCAGCTGGATTATAAAGCTGTCACTGCCTAGCCTTCAACCTTTAAACCTCCTGTTTTAGTCAGTCCAACAAATAGTACTTCTAGTAGGTGCTTCATAACAGGCCTTAGGTGCCACCGTGCTAGGTGCCAGTATAGCACCCAGAGAAAGAGAGATAGGTTTGAAGATCTCACGCCACTTGGTGTTCTCTCCAAAAGTTTTGTGTGGCCCTTCCAGCTAACATCATCATTGAACAGCCTCATGCTTCTGAGCAGTAATGTCTGAAGGCATCATGTCATTTGGCCAGGTGGCACCATTGTCCAAGGGATTCATAGCAGCTGGCACCACCTTTGTCACTCCAGATAATGCTGTCCTTCCATGGGGTCTTGCTGGCATTCCAGTGACAGGACTCTGCTTGTGGCTACTTCCCACTGTCCATGCAGTAGTGGTATTCGCCCCCCATGTTAGCAAAAACAGTAGTTGTGTGTCCTCAGATTGCTTTCCTTGAGTCTCAGGCCCCAGTGGCAGGTGGTTCCTTTTGGGATGTGTAAACCAGAGGGCTGTGTCTACACTGGCAAGTTAGTTCAAATTAAGGAAGCTTAATTCGAACTAACTTAAGCCTTGGCTACACTAGGCTTCCGTTAGTTTGAATTAAGGGCTTCCTTAATTCGAACTAATAAATTCAAATGTGCTATTCGAACTAAGGGTTAATTAGAACTAGTTAATTCCAATTAACCAATGTGGCCATGTTAATTCGAACTAATTGCTTAGTTCAAACTAACCAGCCCATTGAACTCAACGCAATTCGCTAATTCAAACTAAGCAAGTGTTAGTTCGAACTAAATTTTGCTAGTTCGAATGAAGTTAATTAAGTTAAAATTAGTTCTAATTAATCTAGTTAATTTGAACTAACTTTAGTAAGAGTAGACATAGCTGAGGAATCTTGTGGGCCCTTTTCAGGCTATGGAGCCCTGTCATTCCTTGCTACTCCTGGTGTTTCTGGTCTGCATGCCGAGAGAAGGTGCCCTGGCATCTAGTGTTGTCACACTGGTGCACCCATGCATGACCAGCTGAGCCCTGGACATTGACATCAAAGCCCCAGGACCTGTCATGACAGAGTTAGTGTAAAGGAAGGAGCCCTAAGCAGTTGACCAAAGACCCGCAGGGGCTGAGATCAGACTGAACAAATGTGCAACCATCTTGTTTCTGCCCATTGAATCTAAGCACCAAAAGGGAAGTGTAAAAGCAACCAGAGATCCCTGGCTTAGCTGAGAAGGCACTGAGCAATCTGAGGGACAGTGACTGCTGACAGAGTATTTGCACTCAGTAACGTTAGCAAGCCCGGGGGGGCTGGGAGGAGGGGTATGATGTCCCGTAGTGTTGGCAGCTTTCCCCATGGTGTTTGATGGCATGTTAGGACAGCCAGCATCACAGGCTTGACCCAGATTTGACAGCTGATAAATTCCAGGTTCAGGGGCTGTCCCCACCGAAATTGGCCACATGCTCTTATAAGCTTCCTGTGGTTCTTGAATGATCGTGCAGTGCCTCTGGGGAAACCTGAATATGCAGATTTCTGGTGAACATCCCTGCTTCTCCACAGCATGTGGAAACAGTGCAGGCCCACTCAGAGACACGCTCCCACACCCAAGTGCACATTCTCACCCTGCTTACACACTCATACAGGTTCTTTCCTATAGACACATCTGGACACGCAGGCCTACATACACGTGCACACACAAGCAAGACTGCACCAGTTCTGAGTGAAATAAAACTGACAGTAGCTTTTTCATCCTTCCAAACGATAAATCTTTTCACCCTAATCTCAGAGAATATTGCAAAGACCTTGACCTGTCGGATAACAACACAGAATTCCTGGAAAACTTTATCGCCCTCATGGAAAAGGTGACCCCAGACTCCAAACAGTGTAAGTACCACAGGAGTTGGCATGGACAAAGTGTTCCTGGGCTTCTCTGTGGGGAGAAAGGGAGGCTTTGGGGTCAGGATGGGTGACGGGAGCGGATGCTTCTCTCAAGCCAGCCTGCAGTCAGGGCGGCTGTTGTTCAAAGAGGCAGCCGTTAAAACAAAGCAGAGTGAAAGCCAGGTTTGCCAAGGCTGCATTGTTGAGCCAGCGGCTCCCTCCTCTGCCTAGTCAGACCCCTCACCCAAAAGAACAGTAGGTCCACTCCTGGTGAAGGGCCTGGTCCACAGGCTGAGGGGATGAATAGGAGAACGATTAATGACATCATCCAGATTGGCAGTGTTGAGGGCATCAGGGTGAGATACGCCTTTCACGCTTGGCAGGGCTGAGCAGCGTCAGTAGCCTAGAGTACCTTGGCTGAGGTGCCTGCCTGCTCTCTACCAGGAGTCCCTCTCATGCCAGCCCTGGGTTCTCCCCAGTGCCTATCTAGGTATACCTTATGGGGAAGTATGTCCCAGAGAAGGATAAAGGAGGGCCCTTGGTAGTTCAGGGATCCGCGCATCTGACTGCCCTGCGGGAGCCCCGGATCCAGGTCCCACCTCGGCTCAGCATCCTCTGGGACTATCTCTGCAGCATTCTCTAGACCAGTTTCTTCATGGCTGGGGCAGAGCCAGGTGCCAAAACACAGCTGCTCAGACAGCATTGGGGAAGGGCTCTTGCGGACGTCCCAGGCTAAAGAACAAGGGGGACCCATCTCCTTTGCCTGGCACTCAGAGGGGATGAGGAATAATGGGGCGGGGAGAGAGACAACTGCTTGGCAGGTTTCGGGGAAGGCTCTGGGAGGGGAACAAATTTCATCATTCTCTCCCTGTTGCATTCAAGGTGACAACTTTCTCCTCCATAACCTGATCCTGGATACAGGAATCACACAGCAGCTGGTGGAAAGGGTGTGGAAGGACCAGGACCTCAACACGTAGGCACAATCCTTTTCCCAAGTCAGTCCCGCCAGCAGCAGCCCAGCCAGGGACAATTCCAGCTGGGAGCAGAGAGACCGAGTCCCGTAGGCAATGACACACCTGGAAAACCAGAACTGGAAGGCAGCACTGTTCTGGAACAGGCTCCAGAGGGGCCCATGTAGCCTTGCAGAACCAGCATTAGCAGCCCTAAAACCACCTCCCCCCAGGCTTTCAACATGGACCTCCATGTCCATTCACTGAGCTAGGCTCATGCAGTAGTTGACTTCTGCGCCGAGCAGAGACTGAAGCCCCCGACCAGATGCTCTGCTCCTGGATTGGTTTCAAAGAAAATGCTGCACCAAGTGCAGGCAGGGCACTGTGCTGGGGCAGCTCGCAGCCGCAGAGACTCAATTATCCGATGGAGCCCACGTTGCTCACATTGCACACTGTGGGCAGGGCACAACTGTGGGAGGCCATCCCAGCTGGCACTGACCATTCCTTGGCATGCAATAGTTGATCCGGATCAGGGGAATCCAGAATCAGACCAGCTTTAGGAAATGTTGCATGAGGCCTTCGTCTGAGTGAGGGCCATTCCACCGGAAGTGATGCACTGCGGTAGGAATCAGCAGTCTTCTGGGGTCCCCGCTGACACGGATAGTGCTCATTCAAACACCCTTTTCAAACCCAAGCCTCACACTGAAATGTCCCCACTCTAAGCAGCATTTCAACCCTGATAAGGCAGAAGCGCCAGGGGCTCCACAAAGGGGGGGTTTCATGGGACTATTGATCTCACATGGAAGGCACCCACATACTGTGTAGAAAAAAGCCCTTCCTAGTGAGGAGGGAAGTGAGGACGGGGCTGGGGAGGGGAAAGGAGCCCAAACGCTGACTGGCCAGCTCTAATGCTTTGTGCTCCTGTCCTCTTTCATTGCAGGTACAGTCTCCTGGCTGTGTTTGCCGCCACGGATGGTGGCATCACCCGCGTTTTTCCTAACAAGTAAGTGGCCATGATTCCCTGTTGCATCTCAGCCCTGTGAGAGAGTCCGCCTCTGCACCCGGGCGAGCTGATGTACACAAGCCATCCCAACTGATGGCCACACAGACTTGGGGCCTTTTCTCCTCCTGCCCCCCAAACCAATGGAGTCTCCAAGCCCTGCAAGGCCGTCACGCTCAGAGCAGGGGCAGGTCCTCCCCATGGGACTGGTCACCCTGCCGAGGGATTATGACGCTGATTTACCCCATGGACATGGGCCTTCTTTGTGCTCTCAGTGGAGGAGTCAGCCGCATTCAAAGAGCTTTCCTTCTGTGCTCTGGTCTGGAGGTTTGCTGCCCACATGCTTCCTAGCCTTGGTTACGAGCCCACCTCTGATCAGAACAAAACCCCTGGGGCAGTTGCTAACGTTTTGGTGGTGGGGCTGGTTCATTGCAGAGCTGCTGACGACTGGGAAGAGGACCCAGAGCCCTTCAATGCCAGCTTCTATCGGAGGAGCCTGGACAACAAGGGCTACATCTTCAAACCGCCCACCCGGGACCGTAAGTACCACCCTGCCCTGGCACCCCGACCCAACCACATCTGTGTGCCTGGCAGGGAAAAGCCCAGTGCTTCATGGCCCTGTGGCATGAGTCAAGGCTCTCTGTGCTCAGCTGCTTTGCAGCAGTACAGAGAGAGGAGACAGCAACGGCTCCCAGGGCCTGAAGCTGTGTCTGGGGCTGGAAGCATCTCTGCAGCCCCCAGAGGTACAGAGCAGCCATGACCATGGCTCCCAGGGAAATAGGCCTGAAATCTGGCCCTGGGCAGGTGGATCTCTTGGGCTCTGCAGGTTCAAATACCCTAGTCCACAGAACCTGTCTTTCGCATTAGTGTCACCCACTGGAAGGGAAGAGATCCCTTCCCTGAGGTGGGGAACTGCATCGCAAAGGCAAGTACGGGGCCTAGCACCAGCTGGCCCTGCACGGTTACTCTGCCAGGCTGTGCGTGACGGTTCTGGCAAACCAGAACTGATTCCTGCTGTCCAGGCTGCAGGGAAGACATTCAGGTAAAGAACAAGATGCATGTGGCTTTGACTGTGTTTCTGCAGCACCCCAGCTGATCCATGGCCTGGGGTGGTCCGAGGGTCCATTGGAGAGCCCTGGCACTCAGAGAGCTGGCAGCCAGATGGGGAATCAGACAAGAAGGGAAAAGAAGCCCACAAGCCATTCCCCTGAGTGAGGGGTTCAGCTGGGGTTGTGAACATCTGATTGCAGTGTGGTTTGACCATCTCTCCTCCCAGCCAGTGGAATATCCCAATCCACAGCTGACAGGGCTGTCCTTTGAACAAATTTGGGCTGGAAATAGGGTGTGAGAGTAATTAACCAAAGGGAATTATGTACCAAGGGACGTGGTGGTAGATTCTTCTATTTAAATCCAGACAAATCTGCTCTAGAGGTTATTTGGGGACAGTTTCTGGCCTGTGGTCAGACTAGATGGTCACAATGTACTGGTCTGGGAATCAGGGAATCTCAGAAATTGCCATGGCGGCAGAGACAGATCCCTGGCATCCGCTTCCAGAGGTACCATCCTGGTGGCCATGACCACATCTCCTGTAGTCTCAGGTCTCACTCTCTCCTTCTCTCCACAGCCAGCTACAGAGGGCTGGAGTTAGAAAACAACACCATCGGGATCCTGGTCAGCACGGCTGTGGAACTCAGCATTAGCGGAAGGAGCCTGAAGCCAGCAGGTCGGGGTGCTTGGGGAGATGTCTGCATCACAGACCCGGGGAGGCCCCTCCACATGCATCTCCTGGACTGTATGGTCCCAGCCTATCGGGAGATATGCTCTGCCACCAAAGGCACTAACCCTGACTCAGTGGGTCTCCCCCTACTTCACCCTGGACTCCCCAGCACTGCTCTGTGTCCAGTCAATCCCAGGCTCCCTCCACATGGTTCCATGGATAGAGAGCAGCCCCCTCCCTCTGGCCCTTAGGAGAACAGAGAGGGTGGTACTGAACTCTCGAATCCTTGTGATCTAACGTGGGGTAACACTCGCTGGCCAGTCGAGTACCTCTCCAGGGCAAAGGGTGCAGCCAGGAGAATGAAGGAGCAGCTGCTCTCTGGCCTTACCATGCCCCCCTTTCCTTCCCCAGTGGTTGGAGTAAAGCTCGACCTGGAGGCTTGGGCTGAAAAGTTTAAAGTCCTGGCAAGTAATCGGACAGACCGGGATCAGCTGGGAACGCGCAGGGTGAGTGGGGAGAAGGAAGGGGGAAGATGTGATCTAGAACCCTTCTGGGATGGTCCCTGGGCTTTGCTTCTCCTGTGGGGTGTTAATGAGCAAAGAGAGGAGCGCTCCAGTGTGATTGCTTACACCTGCACCACTCTGTTCCAGAGCAGTCCGGGGTCAGCCCTGATCTGCCTGTCTGGCCAGTTTTTCCTACCAACCACTCCCCCAGCTAGCCCAACCCCTCCATCGCACATACACCTGGTTACCCTCCTTTACCGTCCCTTCCATCCCTGTTACACACATCCCCCTCCCTTTAACCCCACGTCCATGCTGCTTCTCTCCCTCTTGGTGTCTGTTCTCCACGGGGAGGGATGGCAAGGAGGGGCTGGAACACCAGCCAGTGGAGAACTGGCTGCGGATAATGAATGAGGCAGATCAGTCATGAACACCCTGCTTGCTGCTGTGCTAACATCTGTCCCTTCTTTTTCTTTGCTCGAACTGACAGTGCGACCCCTCCACGAGCTGTGAGATGGACTGCGAGGCCAACAACAAGGTGCGTGGTGGGGGAGGGGGCTGAGAAGAGCAGTTACTGCTGTACCCATCAGACCCTTGACTATGCCCTGGGCAGTGAGTCCAGAGCGTGGCAGCCAGATTATGGCACACTCCTATCATCATTAGTAAGTGTGTAGCTAGTGTCCCACGCACGCGTGGTGCTTTACATACAGAACAAAGGCACGATCCCTGCCCCTCGGAATTAACAAACTACATAATCTCTTCACAGGACTCCTGCAGCCACAGTTAACCCCCTTGGTCTGCCCTGCCACAGTGAGGCCGAGGGTTTTAGTGGATAGAGCACCAGAATGGGACTCTCAGGAGCTCCCAGCTCCACCACTACATGCTGGGGATCTGGGACGAGTCACTTCTCCTCTCTCACCTCTCAAATGGGGATAATGGTTGTTTGTAAAGCTCTGTTTGCTCTGCTGACGAGAAATGCTGCCGAAGAGAGAGGGATTATTTATGATCACACAGCACAGCTGCCAGACTCTGAGTAGTTTGTGGCAAATGTTTGCAAAACCTGAAGGAAATTCCAAGACAAAAAACGTTGGTTAAGGTTGAAAATACCCGCCCTAACTCCAAAAGGAAATACCTCTCCGTAACTCCAGAGGAAATCAAAGTAGAAACCACTGCTGTTACTTGAAAAATCATCAGCAAGTCAGGAAATCGTTAGTTAAAGCTGCCCGTAAATGCCTCAGATGGGAAGGGATGGGAACACAAATAACTTTAACTCTGTCCCCCTCCCTTCTCAATCCAGCGTCACCCTGGAAGTTAGGTTTTGATGCAGATTGTCCAGAGGTTTGTTCCATCCCCTACGCAGCCCGTCCCACCCAGAGTGACGTTTGTATGTCAGTGCTGTTGTGTCACACAGTCCAGCCATCCTTTGACATGTGAAGACCCCTGGGTTTTCAGGAGGGACCCCAGAGAGCTTGGGAGGGCTGGCTGACGTACTCACTTGTCTAGGAATTTCACACACTGCTTGCACTTCCCATGAAAATCGCTTCACTTTGGCCAGTGTGAGTGCCCTGACTCTGCTCCGGGCACAGATGCCTGGACACCGCTCGGGGCTGACCATAGCACTGAACTGCCTCCATCAGGCCAATGGTCTCTTTTTGCAGGACCTCCTTTGTGTTCTCATAGACGACGGAGGCTTTCTGGTGCTGTCCAACCAGGAAGAGCATTGGTACCAGGTGAGCAGCCGATGGGGAAGGAGGGTCTTGGCTCTGCAATACTAGGAGCTGAAGGAAGGGCAATCTAGTCACGGTGCAGGATAGCGTGGCCATTGGTGTCTAACAGCCTCTGGCTGGCCGCTGGTATTTAATGGCTGAAAACCTCCTGCCTTTACAGGCCGGCTCTTAGGTTTTAATTTGCTCCAGTTGTGTCTGAGAGCGAAGGCCTGGTAGTGCTGGGTATGACTGATGGCCTGCAGCACCCCTGTGCCCCAGCCCTGGGCTCCCCACACCCGGCTCCCAGCCTGCAGCCTCCTTCCTCTTCCAGTCCGGAGCTCTCTAAGGCTCTGCCAGTGCCCCTGTGTCCTACCCCACAACGCCCTCTGGTGTTCCAGTCCTAGTCCCTCCCCAGCTCTGCCAGTCACCTTCCGTCCCCAGCTGCTGCCCCTCCACCGCCCGCTGTTCTATGGCCGGGTCATTCCTGGGAGACCTGCCCCGTGGTGCTGAGCTGTCTGTTGGGGTGTTAAGAGGCACCGACAGGGGGCTCAGCAGAGCCCTCCAAACTCATCTCTTTGGCAACTGTAATCCTGACTCTTGTACTGCACCCGAGGCCTCAGGCCGATTGACTCAGCTGTGAAGCCTGCAATGCAGGGAGTGTGTCTTGTTTCTCATACTCTGTTCGTGTCATCCGTTCCAGGTGGGGAAGTTTTTCAGCGAGGTGGATGCTAATTTGATGTCGGCCCTCTACAACAACTCCTTCTTCACGCGGAAGGAGTCCTACGACTTCCAGTCGGTGTGTGCCCCAGAAGCCCAGAGCAACACAGGAGCTGCCCCAAGAGGGGTGTTTGTGGTGAGTACAGGCCTGTGGGCACCGCTCTTGCAGCCCCAGCTGAGAGCTGTCAGGCCACCTCCTGGCCTGGAGTCTCCCTCTGTTCCTTACAGTGAGAAAATTAAACAGCCGTTGATTGGCCAGTGGGGGAAACTCGTTTAGCTTTCCCATAAGGTGTAGCAGCAGAGTGATGCAGCCACTCAGAGCAACAGATGTCCTTCCAGAAGGCAAATTGAGATAGCTGGCCAATCCTCGTAATCTGCCTGTCAGGTGTCCCGGGGGCCAGGAGGGCCATGACCACCCTCTTTTTAATATGCAGGTAGTTGCGGGGAGGGGGCCACATTGTTCCCCAAACTGCAAATCTTGGGCAAGTGTGGAGCAGCGCAGGCCTTTGTCTGGTGGGGGGGATGAGGTGGACCTTAGCCTACCCCATGATGAGGTCCAGTTCCAGTGGTCTTGTCCCTACTCCTTGTCTTCCCCCTGCAAAGCCCCACCCCATGGCCAGGCAGGAACCGGAGCTGGACCATGGACCTAGGCTGCTGTGGGGCTCCCCGGACCCTCCACCTGCCCTGGGGGCATGCCCCAGGGGACAATTGCATGGGCCAGAGACTGCTCTTGAACACCCTGCCTCCCCCATCAGGGGCAGATGGAGGAGCCAGGGTTTCTCACAGAAGCCTGGCTCCCTGGGCAACTCTTACGATGGCCTGGCTCCCGCTTCTTCCTCTGTGCTCCCAGTATGTCATTGCTCAGTGGCCAGGCCACCGTTTCCTCCAGAACGTAATCTAGCGAGGTGGCTGAGTTGTATCCATGCATTCGCTTTCTTCCTTTGTCACCTGTGACTGTGCTTCCTCCTCTGCCAAGCGGCCGGTCAGTTCAAGTGCATTCTGGGAATAGACAGGCAGATATCCCAAAGTGCCTCAGCAGGGCCTCCCGCACCCAATGAACATGACACAGATCAGCCCCAGCATTGTGTGCTGCAGTGCACTCTGGGATGTCCTGCTGTGCAGAGAGTGGGGAGGCGGGGGGCTGTGCTACTCTGCAAAATAAGAGCAAGCCAGGCAGTTTAGCAGACGACAGCCATGTACCAGCACAGACCTCTGGCCGGGATGAAACACCACTGCTGCCCACAGTCACTAACCACGCATTAGCCTTGTGAGGTTGCCGCCCACTGGTGTGTTATTGTAGGGTCTCTCAGCAGCTCTGTGGACAGGTGAAGCCTGCTCTACTGACACACTGTTTCCTCCTCCTATTTCTTTCCAGCCCACCATGGCAGATTTCCTGAACCTGGCTTGGTGGACATCAGCCGCTGCATGGTAAGTCCCCGTCTCTCTCGGCACTCGCTGCTGCCAAGTAGGAGCTGCTGAGAAGTAGGAGAGCTGGATGCGGCCCAGATTTTAGGGTGGGATGGGAGAGTGAGGGCATGTTGCAGTGAAGCAGAATAAGAGAGCACTAGTGAGAGAAATCAAGGTCCGTCCCATCCCCAAAGTTGGAGAATTTCCTACAGTCCACGCTCCTCATCTATATCACTCACTCCCTTTGGGAGCATCCTTTTACACCGAACACGCCTCAGCATCAGAAAATGATCCCTGAGTTTCAGCCTACATCTCCATTAGTCCATTTCAGCCCAGATTCCTGGCTATTCCCTCTGTCCTGCTTCCTTGATGTTTTAGATACAATATTAGATACTCTCTTTAGCCAGTATTTCACACGAACACCCAGGCATCACTGAGGCCTTTCTCTGCACCGTTAAGTGACATATTTCAAACATGGATGTCTAGGTGCTTACTTTTGCCACCCAAATTCAAACATTTTGGCTTTAGTGCTTTTCACAGGTGTGTTATATGAACTGTCAGGGTGCTACTCAGATGCAGCGGTGACTGGCACACTGTAAGATAGATAGATAGAGACAGACATCTGGCTGGCTGGAGAGAGAGGTGGAAAGTGATAGCCAATAAAAGAGCTCCTGGATGCCATCTTGGAATCCCTCTTTCAGAGAGCACACTCAGTGCCATGTGGATTTGATTGGAAAATGATACCTTTTTAGCAAACAGAGCTTTGTCTCTCACCCAGTTTTAGCCATGGTCATGCTAATTGCTCATATCTGCATCAGAGATCTAACCTGCCAAGTTCCATTTCCAAAACTAGAGAAATCTGAGTTACACGGATAAAGGAAAACCAGCCTGAGGAAAGCGAGCACTCTTGGGTTGAACTGAAGCCTTAAAGTGGCTTGATCTCTTTGACTTTGCTCCATTGAATGGGTGAATGGGTTGGGTTTACTTCTGCACCATAGAAACATAGATTCTTCTTCGAGTGATTGCTCCTGTCCATTCCATAGTAGGTGTGTGCGCGCCTCGTGCACGGAACGCCGGAATTTTTTCCCCTAGAGATCCCGTAGGGCCGGCTGTAGCGCCCCCTGGAGTGGCGCCGTTGCGGCACCTCTATATAACCCACAGCCGGCCCTACCCTCCCCAGTTCCTTCTTACCGCCCTGACGGTCGCTGGAACGTTGGCTAGCTTGCTAGCAGTACCCTAGTTTTCAATCAGTTAGTAGTTAGTAGTTCTCAATTCGAGTCGTTTTCCATCGAAGAGCCCCCTTTCGGGGCCAGGGCATGCCGGGCTTCAAGGCTTGCGGGGCCTGTCGGAAGCCCATGCCCTTGGACGATCCGCACCGCGAGTGTCTAAGGTGTTTGGGAGAGTCCCACCTACGTGAGCGGTGCAAAATCTGCCGGGGGTTCCGCCCGAGAACCCAGAAAGAGAGGGAGCATAGACTCAAGCTCCTCCTGATGGAGGACGCTTTGCGGCCGGCGAGCGCCGGGGGTCCCGGGTCAAGCGCGGCACCGTCGGTGCGGAGCGCTCCAGCGTCCACCAGTGAGGTGCCGAGACCCTCTAGCCTCGCGAAGGAGCCACGGCACCGGCTCCCGCCGCCGCCGGCACCGAAGCCTTCGGCACCGCCGCCACGGCACCGCTCCCTCTCCCCCGGTCCAGCTAAGAAGAAGAGGCGTTCGGACAGAGGGAGATCGCCTGTCAAACGCGCGAAGCAGGGGGCGGAGACGGTACCGGGCTCGGACCGTCAGCTCCGGGAGCCGCAGGCTCCAGCCCCGTCGACTCCGGGCCGTGAGAAGGTTCCGTCGAGTCCGGGGTCCAACGCATCGCCCACCAGGGTTATCCTGGACGAGGAGCTCCAGCTGCCCTCGACGCCGGAGACATTCGAAGCGGCACGAGAGCTCATTGCGCACACGGCGCCGCGTGCGCCAGAAATTCACCCTCCGGCACCGCAGAGGTCGGTACCGTCGAAGGGAAAACCGGCGCTGCTGTACCGGAGCCCTCCACGGCACCGTTCGCCGTTGGAGCAGGCGCGTCCTTCACCCGCCGGCTTGGCCCACGGGGAGCGTTTTCAGTATATTTCGCCCCCGACGCGGCACCGATCTCCTATTCCGCCAGCGGTGATAGCGGCAGCAGGGGCCCCGCGGTACCGGTCCCCGCCAGAGCGCCTGGACCGTGATTCCTCACGGCACCGTCGACCATCGGCACCGCGGGAAGCGATACCCGAGGCGGGACGGGCGCAATACTCGCCGGTTCGTGGCACAGCCCCACCTTGGTCACCCCGGAGCCGGTTCTCCTCCGAGTCGGGGGACAGTGTGAGCTCCGCCAGGCGGAGCAGGAGCCGCTCGGGGAGAAGAGGGGACAGTCGCGGCCATTCCCAGACCCGGCGCAGTTCCCAGTGGCAGCCGCCTCAGCAGTGGCCCTTTTGGACCCCATGGGCGTACCATCAGGCCCAGGGTCCCCTGTCGGAGAGGCCTCCCTCCACCCTATCGTCGAGGCATCAGCCGTCATGCACGGCGAGCGCTCCCCCGGAATTGGGGAGGGCTCCAGCCCGGGACCGGGCAGATAAAGCCCCGGACGATCCGTCAGTGACGGAGGGTCGGCAGTCCAGGAGGGCACTAGACCCCCATCCGGACCCCGCTGGAGAGTCATCTTCGTCCCCACCGGATGAGGCTGTGGCAGGGGCAAAGCCGGCTACTCTCCCTGATGACAGCAGGTCTCATCAGGACCTACTCAGGAGGGTGGCAAAGATCATGGGCTTACAAGCGGAGGAGGTCACGGAGGAAGCGGATCCCATGGTGGACATCCTCCTCCCAGAAGGTCCGTCCAGAGTGGCCCTGCCCCTAATTAAGACGGTGCAGAACACAACCAAGGCCCTGTGGCAAACCCCAGCCTCCATTGCTCCGACAGCCAAGCGGGTGGAGAAAAAGTACTTCGTTCCCGCGAAAGGCTACGAGCATTTTTATTCACACCCGGCCCCGAACTCACTGGTGGTTGAAACGGCCAATGAGAAAGAGAGGCAAGGCCACCAAGGTCCTACGCCCAAATCGAGGGATGCGAGGAAGATGGACCTATTCGGCCGCAAGGTCTATTCCTCTGGGGGACTCCAGCTGAGGATTGCCAACCAGCAGGCGATCCTCAGCAGGTACACGTTTAATTCATGGGCGGCCCTCGACAAACTGTCCGACAAGCTGGACCAGGACTCGAGGTCCGAGCTGGCAGCTATGTCAAAGGAGGGTAAAGTGGTGTCTCGAGCCCTCCTACAGTCGGCCCTGGACGCAGCGGACGCTGCAGCTAGGGTAATGGCCTCTGGCATCACAATGCGACGGAGTTCTTGGCTCCAAGCTTCAGGCCTCCCCGCCGAGGTCCAGTCCACCATTCAGGACTTGCCCTTCGAGGGTCCGGAGCTGTTTGCTTCTCAGACAGACTCCAGATTACAATCCCTCAAGGACTCAAGGGCCATGGTGAAATCGCTGGGCCTTCACGCCCCGGCGTCGCAAAGAAAGCCCTTCAAGCCACAGGCATCGGCTCGGCCATTCCAACGGCGCCAGGACTGGGACCGGAGGAGGGGCCGTAACGGGCGCAGGGCAAGCCGCCGCCCCCCAGAGCAAAACCAGGGCGGGCAGCGTCATCCCTCCGGCCCCAAGAAGGCCTTTTGAGGGTACGATCGGGGACGACGTACCAGTCTTCGCTGCGGATCCAATTCCCTTGCCCTTCCTCAACAGATTATCCCGGTTCCACCGTGCCTGGGCGCTAGTTACTTCGGACCAGTGGGTGCTCCGCACGGTGCAGCATGGATACTCGCTCCAGTTCTCTTCACACCCCCCGTTCCGCCCCCCCCCTACCCCGTCCCTCTTCAGGGACCCCTCTCACGAACAACTGCTGGCCCAAGAGGTTCAGTCCCTCGTGGAGAAAGGGGCGATAGAGGAGGTGCCTCGGGACCTGAGGGGGAAGGGGGTGTACTCCAGATACTTCCTTATTCCCAAATCGAAAGGGGGCCTCCATCCCATCCTAGACCTGCGGTACCTGAATCGTTTTCTACGCAAGATTCGTTTCCGCATGGTCTCGTTGGCCTCAATTATCCCATCCCTGGATCCGGGAGATTGGTATGCCGCCCTCGATCTACAGGACGCCTACTTCCACATCGCAATAACCCCACGACACAGGCGGTTCTTGCGTTTCAAAGTGGGAGACAGGCATTTTCAATTCACGGTCCTTCCGTTCGGGCTCGCCGCGGCTCCCAGGGTTTTCACCAAGTGCCTGGCAGTAGTGGCAGCCTTCCTCAGAAAGAGGAGAGTTCAGGTCTTCCCCTACCTGGACGACTGGCTTGTACGAGGCCGTTCGCCAGCGGAAGTGTCTCACCATCTACAGATCATACAAGACGTGTTCAGCCGTCTTGGTCTGCTGGTCAACCAGCGCAAGTCCTCCCTCGTGCCAGTCCAGCGGATAGAGTTCATAGGGGCAGTCCTGGACTCAACAGTAGCGAAGGCATCTCTTCCTCGATCACGGTTCCAAGTGATCCGAGATACCATAAGGGGATTGCAGAGACATCCATTGGCTTCGGCAAGAATGTGCCTGAGATTGTTGGGGCACATGGCGGCATGTACCTACGTAGTCAGGCATGCTCGACTGCGTCTCCGCCCCTTTCAGCTGTGGCTAGCGTCAGTTTACCGCCTGAGCCGGGACGATCTGGACATGATAGTGGCCCCTCCCGCGCAGGCCCTGAGGGACCTAGACTGGTGGTGCCAGGAGGACCAGGTCTGCGCAGGGTTACCCTTCCAAGCCCCGAGCCCCTCCATTTCCCTCGTGACAGATGCGTCAGATCTGGGCTGGGGGGCACACCTGGGCCAACTACGGACCCAGGGCCGCTGGGAGAGCGAAGAGCTCCGATTCCACATAAACGTGAAGGAGCTCAGGGCAGTTCGTCTGGCCTGCCAGGCATTCAAGGAGCACTTAAAAGGGAAAGTAGTCTCCGTCCAGACGGACAATACAACAGCCATGTTTTACATCAACAAGCAAGGCGGTCCCCGCTCCTCCCATCTTTGCAAGGAAGCGCTCATGCTCTGGGAGTTTTGCATCCTCCACTCAATCCTGCCGGTAGCATCCTACCTACCGGGGTCGCAGAACACGCTGGCCGACGACCTCAGCAGGAAGTTTCTGACCCACGAGTGGTCGATGAAGGGGGAGGTTCTGAGGGAGGTCTTCCAAAGGTGGGGGACTCCCCGTCTGGACCTCTTCGCGTCAAGCTCCAACGCGAAATGCGCGCGCTTCTGCTCGTTCAGGGGACAAAGCCCGGGCTCCATAGCGGACGCGTTCGCGATCCAGTGGACGGGGGAACTTTCCTACGCCTTTCCCCCGACGCCATTAGTGAACCAAGTGCTCCTAAAGATCAAGCACGACAAAGCCACAGTGATTCTGGTGGCCCCGGCATGGCCCAGGCAGCATTGGTACACAACCCTGTGGAACCTCTCATCCAGAGCCCCGATAGATCTACCTTTGTTGCCGGACCTCTTGTCGCAGGACAACGGCAGACTCCTGCACCCGAACCTCCAATCACTCCACCTCAAGGCGTGGTACCTGAGTGGTTAACCCCGAACGAACGGCTATGCTCGGGGGAGGTCCAAGAGGTCTTGCTTAACAGCAGAAGGCCCTCTAACGCTCCGCTTATGGGGCAAAGTGGAAACGGTTCTCGACCTGGATGTCAGACAAGGGGATCGCTCCGGGATCAGCCCCACTCCCAGATATCCTCGACTACCTGTGGCATCTCAAGTCATCGGGCTTGGCAACCGCTTCGGTCAAGGTCCACCTGGCGGCCATCTCAGCTTTCCATGCGGGAGTGGAAGGGGGCTCAGTCTTCTCGGCCCCGATGGTGAAGCGTTTTGTGAAAGGCCTTGATAAGCTCTTTCCCCCCACCCGTCCACCGGTGGCGCAATGGGACTTAAACCTGGTCCTGACCCAGCTGACAGGTCCGCCCTTCGAGCCTCTAGCTTCATGCTCACTGCTGTGCATGTCTTGGAAGGTGGCCTTCCTCGTGGCCATTACATCGGCCAGGAGAGTATCAGAATTACGGGCCCTGACAGCAGATCCACCCTACACGGTTTTCCATAAGGACAAGGTACAGCTGCGCCCGCATCCGGCCTTCCGTCCAAAAGTGGTGTCCCTTTTCCACACCAGCCAGGACATTTATCTACCTGTGTTTTACCCCAAACCACATGCTTCGGACAGGGAACGCAGGCTACATACTCTAGACGTGCGTAGAGCCCTGGCGTTCTACATAGACAGGACAAGACCTTTCCGCAAGTCCACCCAGCTGTTCGTGGCAGTAGCGGACAGAACGAAAGGAGAGCCCATCTCCTCGCAGAGGCTCTCCGGATGGATAGTCGAGTGCATCCGCGAATGCTACAACCGGGCGAAGGTTACACCGCCCCCGATCAAGGCGCACTCGACAAGGGCACAGGCCTCTTCGACGGCCTTTCTGGGGGGTGTGCCGTTAGTGGACATCTGCAAGGCAGCCACCTGGTCTTCAGTCCACACCTTCGCGGCACACTACGCGATCACTCAGCAAGCGAGAGAGGACGCGGCAGTCGGCAGAGCCGTCCTGCTCTCAGCTAAGCTGTGATTCCGACCCTCCGCCTCAAGGTAAGGCTGGTGATTCACCTACTATGGAATGGACAGGAGCAATCACTCGAAGAAGAAGAAGAGGTTACTTACTGTAACTGGTGTTCTTCGAGATGTGTTGCTCCTGGCCATTCCACTTCCCGCCCTCCATCCCCGCTCGGAATAAGAGCAAGAAGGAACTGGGGAGGGTAGGGCCGGCTGTGGGTTATATAGAGGTGCCGCAACGGCGCCACTCCAGGGGGCGCTACAGCCGGCCCTACGGGATCTCTAGGGGAAAAAATTCCGGCGTTCCGTGCACGAGGCGCACACACACCTACTATGGAATGGCCAGGAGCAACACATCTCGAAGAACACCAGTTACAGTAAGTAACCTCTTCATCATAGAGTTGGAAGGGACCTCATGTGGTCATCTAGTCTAACCCACTGCTAAAAGCAGGACCACTCCCACTAAATCATCCCAGCCAGGGTATTGTCTAACCGCGCCTTAAATGTTTCCAGAGATGGAGATTCCACCATCTCCCAGGTAACCCATTCCAATGCCTCACCACCCTCCTAGTGAGAAAGTTTTTCCTAATATCCAACCTTGACGTCCCCAGCCACAACTTGAAACTATTGCTCTGTCCTCTGTTCTGTCCTCTGTTCTGTCTTGTTCTGTCCTCTGTTGCTACTGAGAACAGCCTAGCTCCCTCCTCTTTGGAGCACCCCTTCAAGTAGTTGAAGGTTGCTATCAAATCCCCCTCAGTCTTCTCTTCTGCAGATTAAATAAGCCTAGTTCCTTCAGTCTGTCCTCGTAAATCATGTGCCCTAGTCCCCTAATCATTTTCGTTGCCCTCTGCTGGATTCTTTCTAATTTGACAATATCGTTTCCATAGTGGGGAGCCCAAAACTGGACACAATATTCCAGATGCAGCCTCACCAGTGCCGAATAGAGGGGAATTATCACATCCCTCGGTCTGCTGGAAACACTCCTACTGATGCAGCCTAATATGCCATTGGCCTTTTTGGCAACAAGGGCACACTGTTGACTCATATCCAGCTTCCTGTCCACCATAATAATCCCCAGGTCCTTTTCTACAGAGCTACTATTTAGCCGATCGGTCCCCAGCCTGTAGCAGCACTTGGGATTTTTCCATGCTAGGTGCAGGACTTTGCACTTGTACTTGTTGAACCTCATAAGATTTCTTTCAGCCCAATGCTCCAATTTGTCTACGTCTGCCTAAATCCTATCCCTGCCCTCCAGGGTGTCTACCATTCCCCCCAGCTTGATGTCATCTGCGAATTTACCGAGCGTGTAATCTATCCCATCATACAGATCATTAATGAAGATGTTGAACAGAACCAGCTCCAGGACCGACCCCTGGGGCACTCCACTCGTTACTGGTTGCCAACTAGACATTGAGCCATTGATTCCTACCCACTGAGCCCAACAATCTAGCCAGTTTTCTATCCACCTTACGGTCCATCCAACCCATACTTCCTTAACTTGCCAACAAGAATGCTGTGGGAAACCATATCAAAAGCTTTGCTAAAGTCGAGGTATATCACGTTGATGGCTATTTCAGCATCCACAAATCCAGTCATTTCATCATAGAAGGCAATCAGGTTGGTCAGGCATGATTTGCCCTTGGTGAATCCATGCTGACTGTTCCTGATCACTCTATTTTCCTCCAAGTGTTTCAGAATGAATTCTTTGAGGACCTGCTCCATGATTTTCCCAGGGATTGAGGTGAGGCTGATTGGTCTGTAGCTCCCCGGATCCTCCTTTTTCCCTTTCTTGAAGATAGGGACTATGTTTGTCTTTTTCCAATCATCCGGGACCTCCGCCATTTGCCACGAGTTTTCAGAGATAATGGCCAGTGGCTCTGCAATCACATCAGCCAAATCCCTCAGTATCGCCGGATGCAGTTCATCCAGCCCCATAGACTTGTGCACGTCCAACTTCTCTAAGTAGTCCCTAACCTGACCTTCCATCACTGACGGCCGCTCTTCTCTCCATTCTGTGTTACCCAGTGCAGTAGCCTCGGAGCTGACCCTGCCTGTGAAGATTGAGGTAAAAAAAGCATTGAGTACTTCAGCCTTTACCGCATCATCCGCCACTAGGATACCTGCCCCATTCAGTAAGGGACCTACACCACCTCTGATCCTCTTCTTGTTACTGACATATTTGTAGAACTCCCTCCTGTTATACTTCACATCCCTTGCTAGCTGCAACTCCAATTGCCCTTTGGCCTTTTTGATTTTATCCCTGCAGTCCTGAGCAATATCTTTCTATACCTCCTTAGTCATCTGTCCAAGCTTCCACTTCTTGTAAGCTTCACTTTTATGTTTCAGCTCAATGCAGAGTTCTCTGCTAAGCCACGCTGAGCACCTTCCACATTTGCTGTTCTTTTTGCACATCGGAATGGTATATTCCTGTGCCTGTAGCAAGGTTTCTTTAAAATACAGCCAGCTGTCCTGGACGTCTTTCCCCTTCTGATCAGCCTCCCAAGGGATTCTTGGCTGTGTCTGCCCTGGTGATGTCAGAGTAGCCCAAAGCCAGGCAAACTGACCTTCCCCACAGAGAAAAGAGAAAAAGAAACCTCTGCTTCTGATCTTGGGGAGACCCCATGGCCTCGTACCCTGACCCCTAGCTGTGATTGGCCTCTCATGTCAACTAAAAGCTCCACTTTTTCCCTCCCAAAGGTCTTTGTTCCAGCAGCTTTTGTATGGCCTCACCTACAGCAGCTGGTTCCAAACAGGTAAGTCCTGTCCGGGTTCGTGCCATGCCGCTTCGGGAAAAATAAGCAGGGAAGAGGGGCAATGGTGCAGAGACTGAACAGGCGGTGGAGAGCAGTAAGCAAGTGCGGAAGAAATGGGAGTGGGACAGATGACATCACCGGCTGATCTTCCAACGGCAGGCCCCTGGAAACACAGCAGGAACCACCGACCCCCTCCTCCCCCCAGCACAGAGATCTCTGGGGTACATTGTATTGCTTCCCAGAATATTGTGGTGTGTATTTTTTGACACCGCTTCAGAGGGGCTTAGAGAAACAGGGCTTGTGTCAGTGGGCTAGGAATGAGGAGCCAAGGCTTCTCCTCCCCGTTTCCCACTGTGTCCATTGTCCCCGGTGACAGAGGACATCATGGCAGACAGCGTGGAGTCCCGAGAGACCGGCTGCATCATGAAGCAGACGCAATACTACTTCAGCACCATCAATGCCACCTACAACGCCATGATCGACTGTGGAAACTGCTCCAGGTCAGTGCCCCAGGGCCCTACCGCAGCGGGATTCAAATAACTGGCGTTTTGAGCTGCTAACCAGGCCATGGTGTCCAGGGCGCATTTCACAGCTAGAAACCATGAGCTCTGTTGCAAAGGTAGCTGGGCTGGGGACAGGAGAGGGTCTTCCTCCTGCCAACGGGTCTGTAGGCTGAGTATGCTGGAGGGCCCATAGTGTCAGTTCTGTGCAGCAGGCCGCATCTCCTCAATCCAACCAAGTGGAGAGGAAGGGCTGGCCTCCTGAAGAGCAGCTTGGGCCCCATCCGGCTCCTGTTAAAACCAAAGCAATGATTCCCCTTTAGTGGGAGCTGGATCAGGTCCCAAGCAAAGGAGACTCCATCTCTTCTTTCCACTTCAGCTACTTCTCCTTAAGAGTGGCACCACAGTCTGGAACAAACACAACAGCCCTGCCAGTGCGTAAACAGCAGCAAACGATAAGTGCACGGTGGCGCCATGTCTCGAGTCCGTTCCTGTGTTTGAAGCCAAATGTTTGGTGGCACCAGCTCCTGCCAAATCTCAGTTAGCTACTAGCACATCATCCCTCGTGCTTTTATGATTTCTAATGGTGCATTTGGCTGCTGAGTCCCTGATCCGCAGGGTTGTGCAAGAGACCAGCATTCTGTGAGCCATCAGTAGCTGATCAGACACCACCTTCACAAAGCCCTCCCGACAAAGAGTAGGGAATACTTGGCCTGGAAGAGACTTTCTCTTCCCTTCAATTTCTTTTTTAACTCAAGAGGGTATTAAATGCTAGTGGATTTTATACTGGGCCAAATACAAACATAGAAACCTCTGTGGAAGGAACCAGTGTAAATGAAAGCAGAATTTGGTACGTGATCCTTTTAGCTGATCCAGATTAAGCCACATTGGCCAGAGGCACATTCAGATCTACCATGGGACACAATGTGCATCCAGGCCAGGCTACTCAATTCAGTTGCATTCTGGGATCTGTAGTCTCTCAATGGGCAGCTGCAACATGGCTGTGCTGTGCAGTTTGGGTGTGGCCTTTCATCCCTGATGAGGGGGTTGGAGCACATGACCTATGAGGAAAGGCTGAGGGACCTGAGCTTATTTAGTCTACAGAAGAGAAGAGGAGGGGGATTTGATAGCAGCCTTCAACTACCTGAAGGGGGTTCCAGGGAAAATGGAGCTGGGCTGTTCTCAGTGGTGGCAGATGATAGAACAAGGAGCAGGGGTCTCAAGTTGCAGCTGGGGAGGTCTAGGTTGGATATTAGGAAATATCTTTTTCACTAGGAGGGTGGTGAAGCTCTGGAATGGGTTAGCTAGGGAGGTGGTGGAATCTCCATCCTTAGAGGTTTTAAGGCCTGGCTTGACATAGCCCTGGCTTGGATGGTCCTGCTTTGAGCAAGGGGTTGGACTAGATACCTCCTGAGGTCCCTCCCAACTCTCATCTTCTATGATTTTATCTCCTGCTAAACTGGTATGGCTCCCTCGGTTGGGCAGAGTGTGGGCACATCGCTGACAGTGAGAACTGCACGACCAGAAGAGTCTTGTGGGTGTATGAATTAATAATGACTTCAATTCAGCTGATGGTCAGTGATTGATTGTTGAGAGAGACGTCCAGGTGGCAAAGGCGATCCCCACCATTCCCATGCACCTGTATCTTTCCCACGCCTATCAGAAAGAGAAGGAGGCTGCTGGGGTTGGGGATGTGGGAGCTACTGTCCCCTCCATGATCACGTCGTGGCCCTGCTCTAATTTTCACTCGTAAACAGTGGGCATCGTGTCTCTCTGTTTGCAGAGCACAACACGTGGCCAGGCCGCTTTATATAACTGAACACTAGCAATAACATTGCTGCTACAGACGGGTCCATGGGCTGAATGAGTGAGACACAAGGGCCTCCAGAATTCCCTTTGGTGGGCCACAACCCTGCAGTCTACTAGGGCTTCATCAAGTGGAACCTTTACCCTCTGACAACCTTTTTGTCAGCGCAGCGGCTTGGATGCCCGAGCCCTCTCAGCCTGGGAAGGAAAGAATTCCACCAGCTGAATGAGGCCACTCAGTGCAGTGAAAGCACCGGACGTCTCATTGGCATCTTAACCTAACCTTTCTTCGCAGCCCCCCCTATGACTCTTGGGAGGTCACATGTGGCAGGCAATGTGGCAATCTGTGCCCGCTTGTGAAGACCAGGACCTCAGCCACGCCAAGGAGGAACCTCAGTGCCCATGGCTAGGGGTTCCCAGGTAGCACTAGCAGGGCTTGCTCTCTGTTCCTTGGGAGCAGCATGACGGAGCTGGAAGACACAGTGCAGGAAACAGCCCAGGGTAACAGCAGTGCCCCACTATCTGTGTCCCCTCCAACAGGCTATTCCACGCGCAGAGGCTCGCCAATACCAACCTGCTGTTTGTCGTAGCAGATAAGCCGATGTGCAGCCAGTGCGAGTCCGCCAGGCTCCCTCAGGCAGAGATACGAGGTATCCTTTGATGGTTGCTGCATGTGGCTGATCAGTTCCTGCCCAGGCATAGGACAGGGACAAAGGCCATTGGAGAGAAGAGGAGCTGTTCTCCTTGATAATTGCAGAGAGCAGAATTCACCCTGGCCGCACTGAGGGCCAGTCCAGTGCCTCCCACTTAAGCCCACAGGTTTCAAGAGAACCAAGTGTAGCAGGACAGCCTCCCCTCTCCCCCCCGCCAGCAGCCCCAGAAATAACTAACGCCATCCACAAGTCAACTCCCCTTGCTCCACCCTCTCCTTGGAGCTGGTGGTCTCTGCCTTGTTTGACTCAGCTCAGAGCTGTTTCTCTTCTGGGCCTACACCCCCTTCCCCCCGGAGGGTTTGGACACCCGGGCGCTTGCTTATGTTCTCCAGGCCAGGTGACCTGTGGGGGAAGTTACAGGAGCTGGGATTGCTCTCATTAGGACGAGAGGAAACCAAGGCAATCTGACATGGGTCTTCAAAGACAGGAAAGGGGTCAGTGGCCTTCCCTCAGTCACAAACTCATGAGAGTCCCCTGCATTCTGGGTGGCCTCCTCTCTCGTCGCTTAAATTCTCTAAGCCACCCCACCCCCAGAATCATGTCAACACTGCGTGGTTTCCTTGACATCTGAAGCTCCACCGAGAGATCCAAATCAATGTGAGCTGGTAGACAGGCCCCGCTATCGGAAAGGTCCCCACATCTGCTTCGACTACAATGCAACGGTAAGTGGGGGAACAGACTCCAGGGGCGAGGGAAGTGGGGTCCCAGGAGAAGGGCTTTAGGGGAGGCTGTGCACAGGCTTTGCAAGGTTACCAGCAGCCTGTGGTTTTCTGAGGACATGCCGGATTGCAGGCAATAACCTTCCCCTGGTTCGAAAGTTCTCAAAAAGCAAGTGCATCTGATCTGGGCAGCCATTGGTGAAAACCGGTTGCCATGCTGGGACGCCTTTGCCCCGAATCCCATTGGCACGTGTGTGACAATCCCGCCTGCCCAATCCCTGCAGAAAACCATCTTGCCTTTTGTTTCCGCAGGAAGATACCTCAGACTGCGGCAGAGGGGCCTCCTTCACACCCTCCCTCAGCGTCTTGTTAGCCCTGCAGCTGCTGCTCTTCTACTTGACTGCCAGCCGCCAGCCTCTACCCTTGGCATCTTGCCTTTAAAACATCCATCTGGTCCAACCCATCCATTTTGCTCTTGTTTAAAACTCCATCTCCATCCCCCTCTGGGCGTGTTGGAAAAGGGCAACTTCTCGTCCCATCCACACCTTGGCTGCGGCTCAGAAGGGCCTCCTCTTGCTCCCCCCAGGAGCCTGGCACATCTTTTTTGTTTTCCTTTTACTTTGTTTCCCATCCTTTCCAACCTGTCCTTGCCTTTCTCTTGTCTCCGTGCAGCAGGCTGGAAAACACTGAGCTCTGAGCAAGACTTGGGGAAGCACAAGCCATCTTGCGGCTTCTGTTCTTCAGACAGCGAACGTCCTTGAGCTCTTGAATCCTTGACCCCATCCTCTCCTTTCCATTGAGCTGTTGGCCAAATACAAAGAACGGTGACCTGGTGTTTTGGTTCGGTTTTCTTTTTTCCCCTCATGGAACCTGTGGAATTCTGGGAGATTTTGTAGTTTCCATTGAAAGCAGTCTTACCATTTTGCCATCTTAAAGTAATTAACCAACGACGACACCAGATTAGTCTTGTGTTTGAAGTAATCTCCCCTCCTGCCCTGCCCATCCAGAACAACCCACAAAACAAAACAGAAGAGGAAAAAAATGTTTTCTTGCCAAATTGAGACTAGTTTTGTTAACTTCTCAGCCAATCACCGTGTCTTCTTGAACTCAAAACACAAAAGAACAGATGTCATAGTTTGATGATGTCCTCATTTTCTTCTCCATGCCACCCACTCACTAGGTGCTTTCCAATGCCATTCCTTCTGAATCTCGCATTATTTACATCCATCTTATTCCATCTTTTATTATTATTTTAGCCTGAGGATTTTAAACGGGATCTTTCTACATCTACTTCCCAACGTTTTAGCCTGAAGGATTGCAGTATTTATTGTCAGCAACAAGGACACACACACAAAAAAGAAACTTGAATTGAATGTCATGGTCAGTATTATTTATTGAAATCAATAACTCTGTAGTGGGAAAGTGGGGGAAGGGTCCAAGACCTTCAGCAGCCATTGATGTGCATCCTTTTAACCTTGACATACGTCCCCTTGGACAGCGGGTGGGACTAACCATGTGAAGAAGGATTTCCTGGTCCATGTTGTCTCCTTGTTCCCCAAAAATATCCTCCCTCTACAACCCAGGCTTGATACCAACTGTCCCTGCACACAGACCGGAGGGCACACTGGCAGAAAGTTTGGTTAACGGTCCCTGAGTTTCTCTCTGAACCTGACTGCCACCATTGGGGTAGGTACTACCAGCTCCACTGAGATGCTGACCCGGCTACATCAGGCACGTAGAGCTGGAAAGGAGCCAATGAGGTCTTCTAGAACCCCAGGGTCTTGTTTAAGAAGGGGGCTGAGCCCCCCCCCCCCCCTCAGCTCCCACTGACATCACTGGGGTTCAGCACCTGTGAAGAACGCAGCCCAAATTCACACCAGAGTAACTGTTAAGTCAAAAAACAGCGAGAGTCCTGTGGCACCTTATAGACTAACAGATTTTCTTCGGCATAAGCTTTCGTGGACTATAACCCACTTCATCAGATTGCATCTGACCAAGTGGGTTATAGCCCATGAAAGCTTATGCCGAAGAAAATCTGTTAGTCTACAAGGTGCCACAGGACTCTCGCTGTTTTTTGCTGTACAACAGACTAACACGGCCGCCCCTCTGGAAATTTCTGTTAAGTCAAAAGAGATACACCTGGGTGAATTTGGCCCTCGCGCCCTAAGTGCTACTCCAGGGGGCTGGCATCCAGGGCAGCACTGCTAGAGGAGGAGGGATCCTGACCTGGACCCGAAAAGTGTACCCACATTGTGGTTCCCGTTGACTGTTGCCAAGGGGAGAGTTTACCTTATGCGCCTTTGGCCTTAGGTTGCCCGACCTGAGCCTGTTGGCTTATGGCAAAAGGGGGTGTGCCAGAAAGGGGTCTGGTGCACGCCACAGAGCAGAGGGCTGTGCCCCAGAAGGGTAGGCTCAGGGTCCCGAAATGGCCTTCGGGGGCAAGAAGAGGAGGAGATGCTACACAGGCAGAGTAAACTGTGCCCCCTGCACCACCAGCAAGGAGGCGACGGGGGCATTTGACACAAGGATGCACACAGCAATCCCTTGACACATAACACGTTACTCTGAGCCTGTGAAGCATCCAGATGTTTGGGAGAGGGACAAACAGCTGGATTCTAGGGTCTCACTACCCGTGTGACTTGGGACAGGCAGCTGCCCCACTTTCTAGCCCTGATGTCAGAGATGTAGCCAGATGACATCAGACTTCACACACACACCCCGGGCATTCGGATTTGGTTTTAGGGGAGAGGGTTCTATTGGCACCTGCCCCCTGCCAAGAACCCCTCCGATTGGCTCTGTAGAGGCCTGGGGCTAGGGCACGAGTGGCAGAAGCTGGTCTTATCTTAGAGCAGGTGTTGTTATGCTGGGGGCGGGTTCCGCGCCTCAAAGCAAACCCGGCTTCTGGAGTAACAGAATCCCTCCCCTGTAGTGAGAGGTATCTAGATCAGGACGCCGAAGAGACAGAGCTAGCTCTGTGTCCACCCCAGCCTTCGGGGCTATTTGCGGCGCAGGCAGGGGTAAAATAATCATGCCAGTTCAGCTGCATTTGAGTCCCCCCCCCCCCGCCCCAAAGCGTCCTTCTCTTCAGCTAAGTATCCCTTTGCCTCTTTGCTTTGGGTGGCCAGGGAAGGAGACAGGATAGGACCTTCTCTCATTGCTGCGTCATAGGACAGGCAGAGCAACATAATGAGTGGCCGCTCAGTGAAGTGCAGGGAGCCGGGCGATGTGATAGCAGCCGCACACAGCGCGAAAGCAGCTCCATGTAAGGTGACCTCGTATTGCAGTGGTGGGATATGTGATGCGACTTCGTGTAGCGTGAGGCAGCTCCAAGCCATTGGTTGCGACTCAGTGCAAGATGATGCACCCTAGTGAAATGGTGCAATCCAGTGCAATCCCACACACCATGGTGAAGTGGTGCAACCCAACTCAAGGGGATGCATCGTGGTGCAGTGTGATACAGTTCAGTGGAGGGATACAACCCGGTGTGACTCAATGCAGGATAGTGGAGTGGTGCAGCTCAGTGCAGCACCATGCACCATAGTGCAGCTGAGTGGAATAAAATGCAGTCCCATAATCCCTTTGGGCTATCCACCAGTAGGTCTCCAACACATCTGGGGGTCTTCTCAGCTTCCCTTTTAATCCCTTTTCCTGGGAGCAGGATGGGGTGACCCTGCCTCATCAACTACATCTTCAACACATCCTGTCCCAGCTGACATCCCCACCTTCAGAGCCAGCAGCTGAATGATGGGGAAGGTCTCTCCTCCCAGACCTCATTGCTTTCCTTTCTGGCCACATCTCGCTCGGGTTAGTGCAATGATGGACCAGCCATTCCTGACCCAGCACTCCTGGCCTGCGCCCCTTGGCTTATCGTCTCTCTCCTGAACAGACCCATGCCAAATTGTGTGACTGCTTTGTGACGTGGCAAACATCTGTTGGGGACTGACTGAGACCCTGCCTCACCCCGATTTCATTTCCCTTCTCACCAAAACTGAACTGAAACCCTAGGGTGCTGTACAGCCTGCAGCCACCTTCTCTGTGTTTGCCTGAGGCCATGGAGCCAGTGAACGTGTGTCTCTTGGCAGCAACCAATAGAAACTCAGGAAAGAAGGGGGCAGGGAGAGAAAGCCCGACTATGCTCCTATAGATGGAGGGGAGCCAGAATGGCCTTGATTTTTGGTTGGTTGGATTTTGAACATCTGGGCAGGGGGAGCTAGGAACAGTGTGTCTCACGGCTCTGCTTTGTGCCACCACAGTGCGGAGACAACTTTAAGGAGCTGGTTTGTGAGCTATTCGCATAACGTACTGGCTTACAGCCCGACTGAGTGTCCAGTGTGATCGTCTCTCTCTCCAACAGACATCCGTTAGCTCGCAGAGTGCGACCAATGGGCACACAGAACTCCTCCGTGTCACCTGGCCCTGCCTTGGACTCCCCTCCCCCTGGCTGCCAGCATGCAGCAGAGCCTGTTGCAGAAATATATTGCAGAATATGCATTGTACTGCAGTTCTGTGCTCTTCTGGTGGCTTGGGTCTCCCCTGTGGAGGGCAATAAACACTGGATTGAGATCCCTGGGCACCGCAGGCCTCCAGTTATCCCAGAGGAAGTCAGCCACAGGCAGCAGCAGGGGAATCTTCCTCCGTTGTTGACACCTTCCAAGTGGGCCTCACCCATCTCCAGGGCAGATTCAGCCCTCCTGGGTCTATCTGTCCATGGCTTGATTAGCCAGCTCAAGGAGCCAATGAGTGATCCCACCCCCCACATCCTTTCACACAATTCTCTCTGGTCAGAGCAGCCAACTAGTGACCTCGGGAAAGGCTCCATGGCTCATTACCAAGCCCTGAAGCCAACTGGTCCCATCCCCATATTTCACTGGTCAGGGGATCCTCTGAGGGAAGAAATGGCTATGTTTTCTCTCTGGTTCAGCACTAGGCTAGGCCAGTGACTCCTAGGGAGGGGAGAAACAGACTAGGAAGAACTTGGCCAGCTTGAGAGGGAGCGGGTGTCCTCCTGGTCTTTGCAGCCGGGCTGCGTGTAATGCAGAATATGTTTGTAGAGGTTGGAGCAGGCAGGGGACACCCTCTCATCCCCCCATGTGCAGGCAGCCGCAGAATTAAACAGAGTGGAGACGGGTCCACACAGTACTAGTGGGGGCTTTCCCCCTGCAATCCCCCTGCACTGCATTAGTTTTCCTTGGAGGAAATCTGAGTAGATCCCACCGTTGCCATACGCACTCTGCCCCAGTTGTGTGCCTGGCAGGAGACTGAATTTCAGGGAAATCTCCCAGAGAAGCGCCAGCGGCTGGGGTCTGGATTGGAATAGACAGGGAGATGGGCAGTTTTTCCTGAGTCTCAGAGAACACTGAGTCTCTCAGCCAGATGGATCTGCCGCTGGCCCAAGTGGTAAAAATGAGCATGAAGGATGATTTGGGCAAGGGCATTGAGTGCTGCAGCCATACTCTACCTACTAGACACCCCTGAATTCCTTCTCTGGGTCAGGCTGGAGGGAATCTAGGGCATGGGGTCCGGTGTCCCCTTCCCCCATCAACTCTGCCAATGCACTGGGGTCTCAGCCTCCTGGGGAAAGCTGCCCCCCAGTACCCCATCCTCCTTTTATGGCCTAGCTCCATCTGAATTGTGCGGCAGGTGTGCAGAAATCTCACAGAAACTGAGGCCAGAAAAACCCTGGTATGAGGTTGTCTTTCCCAAGGGTGGTTGAGGCAGGGCCACGGGCCCTCCAGAGAACCCTGCTGGGGAATCAGTGGAGCAGGTTTCAAGATCTAAGCAGGGTGGCTTTGGTTCATGGGCGATTTCTCTGCTGCTGAGTGGCCCAGAGTTGCTGTTAATAACCATTTCCCTAATGAGGTGCCGGCACTTTGCACCATGCTTTGTTAAAAGCCCCAGACCCTGCCCCGCAGCGCTTAGAACATGAGGGCACCAGCTAAGAGCAGAAAAGGCAAGACATGGCATTAGTGGGGCTCTGCAATGAATGGCCTCCGCTGGGACATCTGGAGGCACAGGCTGAGCGAGGGCAGGAGTGGAGCAGAAAACAAGGCAGGAGAATTGTTCTTTGAGGCCGGATCTGAAGGGGAGTGGCGCACACTGCAAGGGGGCTGGTGGGCCAGATTTGGGGCGCATTGATGTGAGTAGGAAATACTCCCATGTACCGAGCAAGAAGATGGGAAGAGCATGGCAGGGGTCGGGGAAGAGATGGCTGGGCTGGGGCAGAGGGCAGGGGACGAGGCGGGGGTTAAGGGCCCAGGGCAGAACCGTGGAGAACACTAATGCTGAGAGGTTTACACTTGTTGTAGCTAGTGAGGGAGCCAGGGAAGGGATTTGCTGTGGGTGCAGGAGAGGCGCTGGGTGACCCCAGGGTTTGAGGTGGAGATGGGAGTCTGATGACCTAACCCACCCCCACCTTAGGAAGCATCTGGTGCCAGAGCCAACCTCATCTCACCTCCCATGTAGTTTTGGGGACTGGCGTTGACCTGTTGGATCCCATCATCACTTGCTGCGTCCACACATCTGGCAGCAGGGGGAGGCCCAGGGCTGGCTGAGACTAAAGTCACACGACCTTAATGCTTTTATAAAATTAATTCAACTAAGACAACTTGAGGGATGGGAGTGGGGTGGGGGCAGGGGGAAGCCAAGGACCTTGCCGGTTTGACCCTTAAGCCGGAGGGGGCCAGGGTGGGGTAAAGGGAGGTGATTCATTAATTAATGATTGGGTTAATTAATGGTCATTTTGCTTGTAGCTTTTTCAGTGTGTGTTTGGTTAATGTCTCTGGGAAACGTGTTTTGAACAGATGGCTGGCTCTGTGTTACTGGGAGTCTGTGTATTTCTATAGTCTAGTTAGGTGCTCATTTGAGAATAACGAAAAAAAGCCTATACATAAATATAAATATATATATATTCTATTTTACGTTTAAAAAAATAAAAAACAAAAAGAACAAAGCGAACCACTAGGTAGTTGTTCTGTTGGGATTGAATCCTGAGCATTTGTCATCTGAAAGCTTTTCTCTGCTTATTTGAAAGGTTTTTAATTTGAGTTGATTTCGGTCTCTTTTTTTGTACAGGAGAGTCAGAAAACTCAAAAAAACTTAAAAAGGACAAAAATCTTTGTAAAATATTGTGTGTGTGATTCCTTGTAAAATATTTTCAAATTGTTTATTACAGAGAATCGGTTATTAAATAATGTTCATATTTTCACTTCACACGTGGTGGGCTTTTTTTTTTTAGCTGGTTTGGCTGGGGGGTGGAGGGGTGGCTGGGATGCTACATGTGATGGGGAGTTTTCAGCTGCCTCAGTGAACTGGTTGCTCCTGTCTCAACATGTGGCATAATGGTGAACAAAAGAGGAGTGGGTATCAGCACGCCTGGGTTTTATCCATGTTCAACAGAACACTGAAGCATGTGTTGATCTGCCTGTCTTAAAAGGCCCCCTCACCACAGGTCCCGGTTACCTTGCCATGTTTAGCCCCACAACACCTTGTGAGCAAGGCTGTGCTATTCTCTCCAGTGTCCAGGTGGGGAAACCAAGGCATGAAAGGACAAAGACCCAGATCGGCAAAAGTATTTAAGTGCCTAACTCCCATCGATTTGAATAGTACCAGTGAGGGTCTGGGCCCGTGTGACATGTCTAGGGTCACCAAAGCAGCCAACAGTAGACCTAGGTCTCCCAAACCCAGCCACTACCCCTCTTTGTTGAACTGAGGCTGGTGGGGGGGTGGTGGTATTAGCTAGTGGGAAGAGCAATAACCAATGAGCCAGGACTCCTAGGCTCTGTCCCAGCACCACCACAGACTCATTGTGTTCCCTTGGATAAGTCATGTTCCTGCTCCCTGCTTCAGTTTCCCACTAGTATACCAGGGTAGCGATCCTGTCCCACGTGACAAAGCAGCTGGGGGGTTGACAGGTGCCCTTGTACACAGCTGGCAGTGGGCACACATCTTCCTGGGGCCTGGGTTCCAGTGGACAGAGCCAGCTGCCCCTTACCAACACATCTAGTGCTTGTCAATAACCCCTTCAGTCAGGTCTGGGGGGGGGTTCCTAGAGGAGGACAGGATGTCCTGGCCATGAGATTTGTTGAGCTGTCAACTGGGGCTGGTGCCATATGAGACCTGGGCACCCCCTGGCTGAAGGAAGCAGCTTGGTCCCCCAAGAGAGCACTGGTGAAGGGAACACCTGTCAGTATTATCCAGCATACCTGGAAGGGTGGCTGCAATGATGCTGCCAGGAGATGTGATGGGGGCCCTGAGCCTCCACCTCCCTCCCCCACTACAAATGCACCCCAAGAATCTCAGTCCCTGGCCCTGTGTCTCAGCTGCAGTGTATTCACACACACGTACACCTCCCTTTGCCAAGAAATGCAGCCCCACACAGAGCTAGCCACATTGATGCCTCAGCTGGGTGTTGATCAAATTGGGGCCCTTCCAGAACTAGGCTTAGCCTCAGAGACTTATCCTGCAACCCACTCAACAGAGTCTGATGGGAAGTGTGGCTTATATCAGCCAATAACTATTGGCCGCACTACTGCAATTCATAGCCCCAAGTGGGCAGGGTTAAAATGCTGTGTGTGTGTGTGTGTGTCTCTCTCTCTCTCTCTCTCTCTCTCTCTCTCTCTCTCCCCTTCCCCCCATGAGAAGGTGGACAAAGGACACCGGTGGGCAGAGTTAAAGTTGCTGGAACACAAACTTTCTTAAGTTCATAGCAATTAGAGTTTCTCGATAATCATGATGTTCTCTTAACATTTTCTTAGATGGGCAATATGCTGCGTTCTCAGCCTGTCCTCGTAAGGAAGTACTGTTTGTTATGCATGTGCATTGTGATCACACCTAGGGGGTACTCCTTGCACTAGGTGCTGTACAAACGCAGACCAAAACCACAGTTCCCGGCCCCAAAGAGCTGACAAGCCAAGTAACATGTCTCAGGCTCCAACTACCAAAGGGATGCCAATGGTAGTGAAACCTCAACATTTCAGACCCATCAACTATAGGGTTCTTTATAGCGGCGCTGTTGAGACTGGCACTCAAGCTACCAGTGGCTCTTCAGTGTGTCTCCTACTATTACAGTAGTGTGATTTAATTATTGGCCAGTCTAAATTATTAACCAATAACAATGCTTTTACTATGTTATTAACCTACTGTAATTGCTATAATAAATAACAATAAGTGCTCAGTCTTTTGGCTGTAGGAATTATATATATGTATAAAACCTAATTATTTCCCCCACCACACTGTTTAAATACAATGATACAGTACTAAGTAAAGGAAACAATTCACACAACTGTGGCTGTTTTGGGTAATGGGACTCACCAATTCAGTCTTGAACATGGGCTTTATAGCAAGTGGATCAGGCCTTGAGTGAGAGGAGAAGCAAGCCCCATAGGTTTCTACTGTGACCTGTAAAAGGCTTCAAGGGAACGTACAAGAATCTCAAAATTTGTGGATGGCATCAGTTGCCGTTTCATGCAGCTGAAGTGGGATTTTCTCCCACGAAAGCTCATGCAATAAATAAATTCATTAGTCTTTAAAAGTGCCACAAGACTCCTTGTTTGTTTAGCTTGTGGAATGACTCATCTGACTCTCCTTAACGTCCGGATCGCTCAAGATCGACCCCTACCAGGGCTTGCCCACGTTCCCAGTGTGTCCCCTCTACTTGGGAGGCCCATGCCCCGATTCCTTGGGGAAGGTGGAGGGTGCCCAGGTTTGCAGGGCCCTCCCAGAACCAAACATCCCAATATCAGGAGCTTGGTTTTATATACACAACCGCCCCTCGGAGAAGAGTACCCTGGTTCTTCATTTGGCCACACTCCTTCCCCAGCACCGGACCCGTCCCTGCTGCAGAGCCGGACCCAGCCTGCGGCCCCATTCCCCGCCCCGAGCTCCCTCCCGGCCCCGCCCCCCGAGCTCAGGACAGGGAGGGATTTTGCTTGCAGGCCACGGCCCGCAATGGGAGCCCGGCCGGGCGATGCTGAGCCGCCCAGCCACACCTCGACACGCAGTCACTAGCGCCTCATAGCCCGACATTGAGAGAACTCCCCGCCCAAAACTACAATCCCCAGCGTTCCTTTCGCCAGCGAAGCCCCTGGGGCCGGCATACTTGGTGCATGCTGGGATTTTTTGGTCCTGGCGTTTCAGGTCAGTGCCCGGCCTCGAGACTCCATCTCCCGGCGTGCAGCGGGTGGCCAACAAGGGTGGCGCGCAGGCGCAGCCGCAGTGTCGCGGTTTGGTCGCGTCATCAACTCTCGGCGGCGGGCGGGGTCGTGACAGTGAGTGAGGTGCCGAGTGGCCCGGCTCGGCTCAGCGCGGGGAGAGCGGCCAGCTGGGGCCCAGCCGAACGGGGCGCGGGGCGGAGGGAGGCCGGGCAGCCCCTGAGGGCTCCGAGGAAAGGCGGCGTAAGGGGCCGGCCCCGCTTCGCCAGAGGACGGCCCTGGCCGCTCTGCCTGACGGGGGCGGGGGCGGGGGCGGGGGCGGGGGCCCGCGGGTGTGGAGAAAGGAGTACAGAGGGGGCGGAGTAGGGGCGCAGGTGGCCCGAGGGGGCGGGGTAGTAGGGGGCCAGAGGGAGCGGAGCTAGCAGGGGGCAGGGCAGAGGCCCTCCCGTGAGGCTGGGGTGCCATGGCTCGGGGTGACTGAGCGTTTGGGGGAACAGCATTAAGGGGCTCCAGGCCCATCTCTGTGGGGCAGCCGGTGTCTGGACAGACCATCCCTAGTGAGGCGGGGGGAAGGGGGGCTGCTGGATGCCTGTCTCTGCCAAGAGCATCAGACCCAGGCCCCTGACCGGTTCAGCAGAGGCGTGCACGGGCAGAGATTCAGCATGAACCGGTACCTGCCAGTAGCCCGCCAGCATTTCCTGGCCGTGCTGGCCAGCACCAGCGTGGTGGTGAAGTCCATCTGTGCCACCGTCATCCTGCTCTACCTTCTCTCCTTTGCTGCGGACACGGTGTTTGCGCTCGGGGTGACGCCTGGTTACTTGTTCCCACCCAACTTCTGGATCTGGACATTGGCCACGCACAGCGTGGTGGAGAAGCACATCTGGGATGTTGGCATCAGCCTGGCCACTGTGGTGTTGGCCGGCAGGCTGCTGGAGCCCCTGTGGGGTGCCCTGGAGCTCCTGATCTTCTTTGCAGTGGTGAATATCGCAGTTGGGCTCCTGGGAGCCTTTGCCTATCTTCTCACCTACATGGGGTCATTCAACCTCTCGTACCTCTTTACTGTTCGCATCCATGGCATGCTGGGCTTTCTCGGTGGGGTCTTGGTGGCCCTCAAGCAGACCATGGGTGATAGCACTGTCCTGAAGGTGCCCCAGGTGCGGATGAAAGTGGTCCCTATGCTCCTGCTCCTTATCCTGGCTGTTCTGAGACTGGCCACCCTTATTGAAAGCAATGTGTTGGCCTCATATGGCTTCGGGGTCCTCTCCAGCTGGATCTATCTCCGTTTCTACCAGCGGCACAGTAGGGGGCGTGGAGACATGTCAGATCACTTTGCTTTTGCCACGTTCTTCCCTGAGATCCTGCAGCCCGTGGTTGGTTTGGTGGCCAATTTGGTGCACGGCATCTTGGTGAAAGTAAAAGTCTGCCGGAAAACAGTGAAACGTTACGATGTGGGTGCACCTTCATCCATCACCATCAGCCTGCCTGGAACAGACCCGCAGGATGCCGAGAGGAGAAGGTAGTGAATGTTGCTTTGAAATATATCTGGTTAGAGATTGTGAGTTCATACTGTGTGCTAAATACCTGCTAGAGGTGAACCGAGATGAGCTTTAATAAGATGATAAAACTGCTTGGTTCCTCGTCTATGCCTGGGTTTAAACGTTTTAAGGATTATTTTAAGAGGGGAATATTTTAAAATGTGCCCCCCCCTTTACTTGCTTCTCTCAAACTGAATTCAGGGCCCCGTGTTTACCATCTTGAGAAAAATGCAGTGTTGTCCTCCTTGGATCTGACATCAGGGAAGCCATCATGTGTTGTCTGCACTGGACAGCCGCATTTTAGGGCCTATGTCGTCTGTTTCTACTGAGACTAGGATTACACTGTAGTTTAAATTGCCATAAATTGTCACTCAGGGGCGTGAATTAGCCACTCTCCTGAGTGATGTAACTTATGCTGGCGGCCATATGGACAGTGCTATCTCAGTGGGAGAGCTTCTCCCACCAACATTGCTTGGGGGGACTGGAATAATTAAGCCAAAGGGGGAGAGCTCCCATGGCTTAGAGTGGCTACATGGACATTTACGTAGCTCGAGAGGAGATCTGCCCCCCAACAGTGGTAAAAACACCAAAGCCTTACACGTTAGTGCTTCCACTATTCCTACTGCTAGTGAAACTGCACTGTTGGGAACCATAAGACATTCTGGGAAGGGGATCCTTGTATAGACTAGGTTTCTTAAGGGGAATGAGCCCCGAGATCAGCAGATGGCAACTCTTTTAGTTCACCTGTCAAAAAAAAATATTTCCAGTGCACAGAAAAATAAAAACCACCCAAACAAATGGACTTTCTGTGCAGCGACTCGAGCCAGCTTTAGAGATGGGAGCCACCCCCTCAATCCCATTTAAGATTTCCAAGGGAAGCTGTTGAGATTTCATTGTTTAAAAATATTAACGTTGTTCCTAATACAGAGCTTAGATTCTTGCCATGTTAATGATCTAGTCCTCGTGCCCATGTTTGACTTTAAGTACAGGAGTATTCCTCTTGAAATCAGTGGATGGAAAATTCATCCGTCTCTGCCGGCCGAGGGCCTTAATTTGCTCTTTGCCAGTCATGGTGCTTTCCTACTCTTCCTCCCTTTTCCACTAAGGAGAGGAAAAATTGCTGAGCCAGTTTCCCTCTCTTTCCAGGTACTTTCACTTCCTGGGTCTGTGGCTGCAAGCAGCTGTGTGGCTTTGAACTCATGGGCAAAGTGTTTTAAAAGAAAACTGCAAATGCTGGTCTAATTGGTTTTTTTTTTTTTTTTTTTTCCCTGAGCCATTTTATTCATAGTCAGGCTTTGCTCACATTCTTTAACTTCTCCATTGCCTGGCTCTTGTGCAATCCATCACGTGTCTCATGAGTTTCAAAAGGGAGTGAGCTGAGAAACCTTCCCATTTTATTGTCTTCAAGTGTAAACATTTCCCTGTGTTCAGATTCGTCTTGTTTGGGGGCAGTCGGGCCCAGGGCAACATAACTGATTCAAGCTTCTACTAGAGCCAACCAGATGGCAGTAACCTAAACAGCTGTCACATCTGCACGGCTGCCGAGCTGGTAATTTCCTGCAGGTGGTGTGTTGAGGGAAAATTTGCTTAAATAAGTCTCAGCGCAGAGCTAAGAATTGCTGAAAAGAGCCGCCAACTAACCGTGTTCTTGTTAATGACACTGGTGGGAGGTAACTATAAAAGGTGTGTTTTTGGGCTCAGTTGTTCTGTATGCCTCCCCCTGCAGGCAGTTGATAGCATTTGGTTCTCTGCTGGACTAGGCCCTCTGTGTAGCTGGCCCACCTCAGGTGCTTTCCACCTGGGCATTGAACTCGGTGACTGTTCCTGAAAGCAGATGTCATCATAGATGGCTTGGTGTAACGGAACAGACTTTCCATATATCAGTTGAGGATAAGAGGGAGCTGGCGAAGGCTCCACAGTTCAGGATAGAGAGATGATGGGGTACAGATGAAAGGGTGCCCCCTCCCTGGTCATTCAGAATGCCTAACTCTGGAGCAGGTGTGGACCACGTGGCTGATGCAGTCTCCTGCGGCTTGTTCTGAGCACCGTGCTGATCCAGTGGGCTGGTCACCTTGATAGGGGTATTTGGGGGCGTTAAGTGACACGTGAAATCCTTCAGGCCTTTCCCTGGCAGACTCCCATGGACCCCACCTACCCCCAGTGATGCTGACAGGAGGCGCCACTGCGGAAGGAAGAACATGCCCTGGCTTCACACGGGGCCTTTCTGTCTGACGTGATGGGCAGGCAGCGCCAGTGGGGGTGGTGGATGGCAGAGGGCCTGGACACTGTGCAAGGCAGGAAAGAGGCTGATGGGAACAGTCCCTCCTAGGTCTGTGGTGGATTTAAGCAGAGAGGGGTCAAAGGGCCCGGGTGATGGTTTTAAAAACGGGGCAGAGATTTGCAGCTGTGCCAGGTACAAAGCTGCCAGTGGAAGCAATGCCCACAGTGAGGCTGGGAATCAAAGTTCACGAGCCACCCTGCAGACGGTGGAGGAGAATTTTGCCCTGCTGGTGTCTGGACACCAATATTCTAGTCAACATAGAGAGCATCTGTTCTCGGCTTGATTTGCTGAGGCTCCCTGCCTGCGGAGGCGAAACTGATGTGTTCAGAGGGGTCAGTGGCTGCAAGAGGTCTCCCTTCTCTGAGCTGCCAGGTTTTTCCCATGTCCTCTTCCTTAGGAGCTGGAAGTTAGTCTCCGGGACCTGGTCTGGAGCGGCCACTGAACCAGAACCCCCATCACTGTGTGCAGGTGGTGGGGTCCCTTGGCAGCTGGATTACAATCAGAGGGGCTGAGTGGAGCATCCTACTCTCTACTTACTCATCCTCAGCTCCCTGGCAAGGGGCAGGAGCTGCTGCCACCCAGTGAGGAACACTGATGGGTCAATCTGTGCCCCAATGTGATGCCACAGCCCACAGGGATATTGGTTGGTGGCTCCTTCACTGAGCTGCGAGCACAGGCCCTGTTGTGGTGAGAGGAAGGCCCCAGCACCCGTCTATGTAGAATGGGTCAGGTTGCACCCTCTCTTCCGGCTCCCCCAAAACCTCTTACTGAGGCCCTGGCTGCAGCACCTCCTGATTCTTATATGGCCCTCCAAAATTGAGAGCCTCCTTCTGGTGCTGGCCGAGACAACCATCCATCATATCAGAAGGAGGAAGCTGGCAAGAGCTTGCTCTGTGACTTGCTCGCTCACATCTCTGGGTGGAATTCTCTGGGCATTTCCACTGATTTCTGGGGTGCCTTTGAGGAATGTCTGGTGTACTCTGCTTCATGATCCCTTCTGGTTCCCTGATTTTCACCCATTAATCTCACTCCTGTTCCTGTTTTCTCCTTGAGCAATCAATTGTAGCCTGGACTTAGTGCTTCCTCTCCTGTAATTGAAGGGCAGGCAGGCCTTTAGATATGGGCCAGCCTTAACCCACTATTCTGTGCTTTTCCTTTGCTTTCCACTAACCCAGCTCTGCGAGACCTAGAACAATGCCCCATGTTGCTGGTTCAAGCGCAGCTGCCTCGGGGTCCAGGCGCTCTCTCTCATTCACTGGCATCTTTGCATGTGAACTGAGGAGGAAATCTCAAGTGGCAGGAGATGGTGAGGCGCACTGAGGTCCGGAACATGAGGCTGCCTCCTGGAGCACGTGATGGAGAAGACAGGATGGAGTGGTCCACCCCGTTCCTCTGATCGTATCCAGGAGTCTCATGCAGTTATCACAGACCTTGTTTGAGAACTGCTGTGGACTTGTTCCCTTGGATCCCTGTCTCCGGGCTGAGTGCTATTGAAAGCTGTCCTGCCTTGGGAACTGGCCTCTAGGCCTGACCCGATTGTTCTCACCCCCACCCTTCTTTCATCCAGTGAGTACGTTTGGCAGGCTGTAGGAGTGTGGCTGGGCCATGAACAGAAACAACTCAGAACTGGAATGTGTCTCATTCCTCTGGCTGCATCTTGCATCGCGCAGCGTAATTCCCCAGTGGACAATGAGTGCTCCTATACAAGGTGGGACAGCAAATGTGAGTCAGTCGCCAGTGTGGATTTAGAGCACAATCTCTGCAAGGAGCTCACATTGAGGGTCGTCTTTTAATCCCTTACTGATTGGAAGACAAATGTATTTGTTCTGCGGCTGAATCTATGACACACCTTTTCTAGGTGCCTCTTCTTCCATTTAAATGAACTATTGACCCTATTTATCTGAGCTTCCTTGATCTGCTTCCAGCTGCACTGACCCATGGGTTGGGACGGCGAGCTCTAGAGCCTTTATCTTGGCTCCTTGTTGCTGCCTTTCCCTCTTTCCTTGCTTTATGCTCCTCTTCCTCTGCTACTGCCTGACCGCTCCCTCCTTGGTGGTGTTGGAATTAGTAATGTTTGTGCAGAGTGTTACTAGGACCCTAACTGAACCCTAAATTCCTTTATGAAATCCAAAGGGAGTCATCCAGTTGCTTTGAACAGGCCTAAATAATAAGGAATTTACCACACCCAGGGCAATGGCAAAACATTTGTGAGCAGTTGATCAAGATATTTGCACTGAGGGGTGCTCAGACCCATACTGATCAGCTCCGACGTAGTCAGGTGTGTGTTAGCCATGAACCCTTTGAGTTTTCTGCCCTTCAGCAAACAAGTGACGTTGTAGTCAATTACTGACCTCAGCTAACAGCCCCTTGGAGACAGTTCACCCTGATTTCAGGTCTTAATCCAGATCAGATTTACAGTCTCCTTCCCTCCCAAGGCCTTTCCCTCTCCCTCTTGCTGACCAACAGTTTTTCCAGCCTCTGTGGGCTCATGTAGGCTATAACACGGTGCATGGGTTGGGAAGGGCCGTGCTGTCTCATTTTAAGACAGATTCTTTGTTTTATTTAAAATCTGCAGTCTCCCATGTGGGTCTTAGAACCTTCCCCTTATCTCCTCAGTTAGCCTTTGACTCAGACGGCCTCCCTACTTCATTCCCTCTGGCCAGAGCCGCATTGCCGCAGGGGCTTATGCCCCTGGCCCCAGGCTAGAAGGGGGGCCCACAGCACAGCCCTGCAATAATCCAAGCCTGGAGGTCCTGATTCTGGCCAGCCCCGCCCTGCCTCCCTCTACCCTGGCAGCAGCGCCCGGCCCATGACACTCCCAAGAGGAGAGGAGGGAAGGGGGAGTCTCCGTCCCTGGAGCGCTGCAGCGTCGCTACTCCACCCCCATCCCCAGCCTATCGTTGCCTGGGCCCAGTCAGCAGCTGCCCGCCAGCACGGGGGGGGGGAGTCCCCACCACTCGTGGAGTGCTGCACTGCTGGCTGAGTCCCGGGCTAGGCTAGCTAGCCCCCCCCCCCCCCCCGTGCCACTTGGGCCGTGGGCCCCCCAGCCAACCCCCTCCCAGCGGCACTGGGCCACAGGCCCTGCAGTCCTCCAGCGCCAGCCTGACCGTGGGGTCCGGCCAACCCCCACCACCTCTACCGTGCCATGGGCCCCAGAGCCTGCTCAGCCCTGGATCCCCCCGAGTGCTGGCAAGGAGTGAGTCCCTTATTCCTCCCTCTTTAAAGACCCTTTCTCCCAACTAAGGGCAGTTAGATGTGAGTGTTGTCGGGCCTGGCACGACCCTCCCCTCGGCAGTGCGTGCCCTGTGTCTGTAGCACCCCCAGCCTCTTCTGGCCCAAAGAACAAGAAACCGGCCCTTTTTCCAAGTGATTGGGCCACTGGCCAATTTGTGTTGCCCTCTCTGAGCTGTCAGCCTTCTCCACCTCCTTTCTTTGTCCCTTCCATCTCAGTCTCTTAGAATCATAGGGTTGGAAGGGACCTCACGAGGTCATCTAGTCCAACCCCCTGCTAAAAAGTAGGACCACTCCCACTAAATCATCCCAAAACTGGACACAGTATTCCAGATGCGGCCTGACCAGTGTCGAATAGAGGGGAATTATCACATCCCTCGATCTGCTGGCAATACTCCTACTGATGCAGCCTAATATGCCATTGGCCTTTTTGGCAACAAGGGCACACTGTTGGCTCATATCCATCTTCTCGTCCACCATAACCCCCAGGTCCTTTTCTACAGAGCTGCTACTTAGCCGATCGGTCCCCAGCCTGTAGCAGTGCATGGGATTTTTCAGTCCTAAGTGCAGGAATTTGCACTTGCCTTCGTTGAACCTCATGAGGTTTCTTTCGGCCCAGTGTTCCAATTTGTTCAAGTCTCCCTGGATCCTGTCCCTGCCCTCCAGAGTATCTACCATTCCCCCCAACTTGGTGTCATCCGCGAACTTACTAAGCACGCAGTCTATTCCATCATCAAGATCATTAATGAAGATGTTGAATAGAACCGGCCCCAGGACCGGCCCCTGGGGCACTCCACTCGTTACCGGTTGCCAACTAGACATCAAGCCATTGATTCCTACCTGCTGAGCCTGTTGATCTAGCCAGTTTTCTATCCACCTTACGGTCCACTTGTCCAACCCATACTTCCTTAACTTGCCGACGAGAATGCTGTGGGAAACGATAACAAAAGCCTTGCTAAAGTCGAGGTATATCACGTCAACGGCCCTTCCTGCATCCACAAATCCAGTCATCTCATCATAGAAGGAAATCAGGTTGGTCAGGCACGATTTGCCCTTGGTGAATCCATGTTGACTGTTCCTGATCACTCTATTTTACTCCAAGTGTTTCAGGATGGATTCTTTGAGGACCTGCTCCATGATTTTCCCAGGGATTGAGGTGAGGCTGACCGATCTGTAGTTCCCCGGATCCTCCTTTTTCACTTTCTTAAAGATAGGTACTATATTTGCTTTTTTCCAATCCTCCGGGACCTCCCCCATTTGCCACGAGTTCTCAAAGATAATGGCCAGCGGCTCTGCAATCACATCGGCCAACTCCTTCAGCACCCTCGGATGCAGTTCATCCGGCCCCATGGATTTGTGCACATCCATTTTCTTCAAGTAGCCCCTAACCTGACTTTCCATCACCGAGGGCCGCTCTTCCCTCCATTCCGCGTTACCCCGTGTAGTAGCCTGGAAGCTGGCCCTCCCTGTGAAGACTGAAGTAAAAAAAGCATTGAGTACTTCAGCCTTTTCCGCATCATCCACCACAAGGATGCCTGCCCCATTCAGTAAGGGACCTACACCACCTCTGATCCTTTTCTTGTTGCTGACATACTTATAGAACCCCTTTCTGTTATCCTGCACATCTCTTGCTAGCTGCAACTCCAATTGTCCTTTGGCCTTTCTGATTTGATCCCTGCAGTCCCGAGCAATATCTTTATACGCCTCCCTTGTCATCTGTCCAAGCTTCCACTTCTTGTAAGCTTCCCTTTTATGTTTCAGCTCCCCGCAGAGTTCCCTGCTAAGCCACGCTGGTCGCCGTCCACATTTGCTGTTCTTTCTGCACATCGGAATGTTATCTTCCTGTGCCTTTAACAGGGTTTCTTTAAAATACAGCCAGCTGTCTTGGACACCTTTCCCCTTCAGATCTTACCTCTTACCTCCCTCTGCCTCAGGATAAAGCTTGTCTCCCTCCTACCCTAGAGGTTCCCAAGTGGCAGTAAGACTGAAACTGACCAGGATGTGCCCCCTGCGTCTGCTTGGGGATAAGCAGTGTGTGTAAGAGCAACGCAGAGGAGAGTCTCTGAGAAGGGGGCAGTTGTTGGTTTACACAGGGCAGGTGGGAGCACAGGCTGTCCCCAGGCCTGTACCAAGTGTAATCTCCAGGCATTCTAACTTGAGGATATTCCATGTGGGTGTCGGGGGGGGGGCTTGACTCATCTGGTGAGCAGACGTAAATCCCAGAAGGGTGGGGAGGATTTATCCATGGGATAATGTTATCAACAGAAGCGTAAATGAGGCACTGAGCAGTGCTCCTGGACAATCTGATGCTGCAGCCAGGCTGAGGCGTTTGATAAGCTGCTTCTGTGGGTAGCATCTTGGCTGTGTCTCTACCAGCTCCCTATTTCAAAGGATGTGGCATCCAGCAGGAGGGGAAGGTGCAGTTCAGTCCTGCAGCCTTCTAGGACTCTCCAGCAGGGTCCGCTTGCAGGAGGGTTAGGTGGAAGGACCACGGGGAAGCGATTGCCTCTCCAGTCAGTCAGAGTGCCCAAATACACATCTTCAGTGCCAGGAGCCCTAATCTTAGGCTAGTGTTTGAAATGTGGGGCTGTTGTTTCTAGTGCGGTGGAGTGTGTGGGAAGAGACTCTTTTCAGGCTCAGGCTGGCAGAGACACTTCTGGTGCCAGAATTGGATCACGTAATCGCTGGCCAGTCCCTGTTGGGGTCTATTACTACTGCACAGTGCCCCCAGGTCTCCGTTAGGATCAGGGCCCTGTCGCGCTAGGTAAAAGAGGGTCTCTGCCCCCAAAGAGCTTAGTCTTATGGGCCCCACATCAATGCTTCCAGACGATTTCGGTGCAAATGTTCTCCCGACTGAAAGATTCTCTGCCTTGGCAGGACCTCCCAAGGCCCATTCAGCAGTGATTTCACCCCCGGTGGTTCTTGGTGCTCGTGGCCAAACCTGGTGGGTTGCAGCCTTTCAGAAGGCACTGATTCGTTCGCATCTTAGCAGGGGTATCCAAGCCGTAGCCAGAGGAGGGCCTGTGCTAACTGCAGGAGTCTGGATTCCCCTGTGCTGTGAAACTCCGCTCCAAGGCATTCCGGCTACGGCAGACATTGTTGGTGTCTTGGCTACAGCCTAGTCTCTCCCAGGCAGCAGCAGCAGTAAAACGAAACTGGCACCAAAACCCCAGTGCCCCTGCGGAGGCGCAGAGATGCACCTGTTACTTTTTGAGGGCGCTCTTCCGGGGGAACAGGACTAAACCAGAAACCCTTCGCAGAGTGGGAAAGCAGTAGCCAGAACAAAGGGGAGCTGAGAGGAGTAGGAGAGGTTTCCTGGGCTCGGGGGATGATAAGGGATGTGTGGGAACCGTAGCCACTCGGAGTCCGAACCAGTGGATGTGAGGCGGAAATTCTGCAAAAGGAGAGTGGGGAGGGACCTGAGCAGGACACTGGTGTTTGGATTCCTCTGCTCCCAGACCACTGGTTAATTGGCCTGGACAGAGAGTCAATAGAAAGAGTGGGTGGTCCCAGAACACCCTTGAAGTGCCCCACACATTGTACCACAGCCCGTCTCTGGCAGCACCCTCAGCTGAGCCTGCACTAACCCTACTGTCCTTGTCCTGCAGACAACTTGCCCTGAAGGCACTGAATGAGCGGTTGAAACGTGTGGAGGACCAGTCAGCGTGGCCCAGCATGGAGGATGACGAGGATGAAGGTGCCAAGGTGGACAGCCCGCTACTCCCAGAGAAGAGCCAAAGCAGCCAGGACGCCGGCACTGCAGGAAAAGGAGCCGGCCAGGAGTCCAGCCTCATCACCTTTGAGGATGCCCCCCCTCAGCTGTGAACACAACACCTCCCCTTTCCCATCTCTGTGTCGGAATGATCTCTCGTGGCTTCTCAGTCCTGTCCACTCCCCAGCGATGCTGTCCGCTGGGAGCAGGGGACCCTCCAATAACTTCGAAGGGAGAGGGCTACCTCATTCCAGCATTTAATAGCCACGCTTGGCTGCGGCCGTGTCTCTTGGTGGTAACTGTTAGCCACTGCTGGTTCCCTGGAAAGGCTCTCTCCCCTGCAAGGGTCGGGTCTCATTCGCTTTCTTCAGTGGTGATGTGAGATTCCTCCAAGACACTAATGGACAGGACTGGAGCCCCATGCGTCTCTTCAGCACAGGACATGGACTGATCTGTCCAGAGGCCCTGCACTGGCTGTCTTTGCCAATAGCCCGCACTGGGGCTACCTGACCTTGTATGCCCCAGTGGTGGTCGGGGCGCGGTGCCTGGCCAGACACGACTAATCCGGCCTCAGGACTTGCCCTGTGCTGGGATGGTCAGTTCCTGAGTTTGAAGCCTGACCACTAGATGACCCCACCCAGCATCCCAGAGGGCGAGACAGCGCTTTGGCGGGGGCGGGGGTTAAAAGTACTCTGCCCTCAGAGCTCATTTTCTTACTGATTTTTCTCAAGCCCTTTGCTGCATTAACCCTTTCCCCTCTGGCCCTGATGTAGGCATTTGCCGTGATCATTAGATAGCCTGTTTAGCTACAAAGTAACTGCTTATGACCACCCCTCTTGCTTCAGCCGCCTGCCATGAATTATCGACTGGCAAGCGTGGGGCCACAGAGCTTTCAGAATGATACGTGGCCATACATCCACCCTGGGCTTTCTGGGAGGCCTAAAGGGGTTCATTCATTTGTGTTATTGCTACTTTGTTTTTTCTCCAGTTTCCTTTGCAGTGATTTAATTCATAACATGGCCTCTGCACTGGGTGGGACTTGCACGTTCAGCCGCTGCTTGGATGAATCATCTGTGCCTGGTTGATTCTTTGTTAGACAGTGAACCTGTTTGTTGGTGGGACTCTTGATGATTCTTTTTTTCCCTCCCTTTGATTCAAACATTGGCTCCCCCCCTTTTCTCCTCCCCTTTGATGAGGGTTTTTTTTTTTTTTTAGGGGTGGTGGTGCTTACTTGGAAAACCTTTCCTTAAGAACCAGCCCCCTAGGGGCACGGCTGTCCGGCTCGTGTACTACTCTGGGAGGCAGTTCCCAGATGGGGGAGTGTGCATGTGTGATTATTTTTTAAAGGACCATATGAGAAGGTTTTGTCAACTGGGAAATAAACATTCGGAAATTTCAGTATCAATAAACAAGAATTTCAAAGAGCCCCTCTTGCCTTAGTTTGTAGATCCCCCAAGCCTGGTTCCTGTATCACCTTCCATTTCATTTTGTGTTTCCCTTATCTGCTCTGATTCCTGCATCACCACTTAGTCTGAGTCCATCCTCATGGGAAGCAGAAGCCATCGTGCTGAATGCTTCTCTGAGCCACTGGTGAGCCGTCTGTTTGAGTGCACCTGTCAGGTCAGTCTAGGTTGCTGCTAAAGGACTGGGACACGAGGCTGGCTTTTCCAAGACCAGAGTTGGGGACCAAAGGCTCCTAGCCTTTGGCTGGCATTGGATGCTGGGTTTTCAGCTCTAGAAAGCCATTCTCCGATCCCTGCTCATGCTCTACAGAAACCAAATAGGGGACTAAGAGACCCCCTGAATTAGTCATGATGGGTTTGTCTCTGGAGAGCCAGGACTAGAGCGACGGCTGCACTGTGCGAGAGACTCTGCAATAATAATGAGCAGGCCTGTGGGGCGGGAATGGAGGTTAGTGGAGGGGAAGGAGGGAGCAAGGCTGGAGCAGCAGGGATTGCTACGGGCCAGCAGTAAGTACTGCAGAATATTTGTACCCAGGACAAAGGAACTTTTCCTTCAAGACCTGTCCCCAGCACTGTTTAATGCTCATCATCTGTTTACAAGCAAGGCCTCGTGTGAGCCGTGCCTGGTGGGGCCTAAACCCCACAGTAGGAGCCTCTGGCACATGCAGCCCTGGGCTGCAGCAAATGGGATTATGTGAGTTGAAACATGAGGGTGTTACCTATAACTCAGTCATAGGTTGATGGCCTATGGCTGGAGTGGGTGGGTGAGGTCTTGAGGCCTGCAGTGTGCAGGAGGTCAGACTAGATGATCGTACTGGTCCCTTCTGACCTTAGAGTCAATGAGGTTGGAATCCAGGAGCTGCCCCTCACTTTGCTGTTCGTTCCTGTTGGGCTGGATGATCCACCCTGAACATAGTAAGGACAAGGGCTGGAGAGTTTGGCAGCTGCTTGGGGATGGGGAGTAGGGTTCCTGGCATCTCAGAGACGTTTGGGGTGGGATGTTCTGCAGACATGAACAGTGGCAGAGTTAGTGCTGGCCCTTCAAACTGTCCCCTGCAGGTTTGCGTGACTGTTGCAATTTCAGGCTGGCTCTAGGCAGCGTGGCTGATAGGGTTCACATGTGGAAAAGGTTTTTTCAGCCCTGGGGGTTAAACACTCACCAGAATGAGCTCTTGGGCTGTAGCATGATTCAGCTGCTAGGTGTGGATGCTGTGGTGGATTCCTTGGGCCATGGAAGTCAATGGGAGCAGCTGGCTGACAGACCACTCCAGCAAATTGAGCCTGTTATTTAGATGGTGACATCAGAGCCTAACCTCATAGATTGAAGTAGAGCAGATCTTTAACACATTTTACAGTGCGATTGGATATATCAGTCACAGAGAATCTACGGCAAACCTGGCTCAGTTGTTCCAGGGGTTGGTTAGTCTCCTGCATTTTGAAAGAGATGTTGGGTGGATGACCCTGGTTCAGTGTATTTCAGCAGCTGCAGCTAATGACTTGTGTGAATTAATGCACTAGAAATGAGCCAAGTGGGTTGAAAAATCCTTGCACCTAGAGGGTTAAAATGCTGCATTTGATTTCACATTTATAGAATTAGCTGCCATGGTGCCCATCCCCTCTCATAACCCCAGTAGTCTCTTGATCTACTCGATTAAATGAATCCGATGTAGATGCAAAATGAGCTTCTCCTGTTTAATCTGAAAGCACCAGTGACCTGCTTCTGACCCAGATTCCTTTAATCAGCAAGAGCTCCGTACGAGAAAGACAGAGGCCGAACCCGGCAGCCTTGCTGCTGTTCTCAGAAGAATGGATTCTTCAGCTACAGGAACTCGGTGGCTCCCTTCCTGTAGGACAGCAGATTCTGGCCCAGCCAATGTGTGAACCAGCTTGACTCAATGACTACTTCTAAAAGCACCCGTACTTAGCGTTGGCAGGTGCCCAAAAGGCCTGACTGTTTTTCCCTTTGCTGTGGGTGCCAAGAAAAGCTAATGAGATTGACCGATAGCCTGAGAATGGCAGAAAGAAACGACACCAACACCATGAGATACAGCCTGCCACATCAGTCTCTCTGCTACATCTTCATTGGTAGGGTATCTAGATTGTTGGGCCACGTGTCTCTCCTTGGCCTGCTTCCTTCCCCACAGCTGCTGTGAGGTGGGTTAAAACCAACCCTCACTAGGCAAAGGGGGCTGTTCTCCCCATGGGGCATCAAATGCTCGCTCCTTCCTGTTAAGGGAGGGATGAAAGCACCCTGCAAGGAGGATTTCTCTGTGCACTCAGCATAAACTCAGTGGATAACAGGGGCATTAAACCAAACAGAAAGTGGCAAAAGGATGCAGCTGTGTGAAATCTTTATTTAATTAAAAACCTGCACATTCCAGCTTAACTTTCTTTGAGCAGGCTCTACTCCGCTCCCCCAAGAGAACATGTGTGTCGGGAAGAGGAGCAAAATGGTTTGAAGTGAATCTTCTGGGCTCCAGCAGGACTCAAACTCTTTCTCCATTCCTTATGGTCGTGGAGCAGGGCCAGGAGGGAACCTCAGTGCTGTGAGCAGCAGGGAGCAGAGCAGCAGACACACCAGAATCCCTGGCGCTTCATTCTGACCCACAGATGCTAAGCCCTCGCTAACAGAAAGAGGAGGGGCCCGTCCTCCCTCTGCCTTTGAAAGAGGACATCAGTGCAGCCCAGCGGACTGTTCCATGCTCGGATAAGGGGAATACCGCATGGCAGAGCAATGCTGTGCATCTTCTTTAAGGTAAGTGCCATCAGGAATCTCGCACAGGGCCACTCCCTGTAGTGAGAAAGGATCCAGTGTGCTGTGATGGAATTGGGCCCTAGTCTAGCCCACATGCCTCAGCCTTCTCCAGAGAGAAGGGCAGGACCTGGGGACATTTGAGCGCCCAATCCCCCATTGGGTCTTTTACACAAGAGCCATAAAACCTGTAGTTGCTTCCAAAGTCTCTAATGTCCTCAGTCTTGGAGGCAAAGTCCTTTCTGCCACCCCAGCGGGCTGTCTGACTCATTTCTCCCCTTCCCCAGAAGAAGACAGCTCTAAGAGTCAGTCTCGGCCTGTAGAATTGTGAGTAATACAGCCCGGCCCCTCCCCAGCTCTGTGCTCTGGACACTGGGGGTGCTTTAACTGGTGATCCTACTGAAGACATTGTAGCCCATCTAATGGGCATTTGTCCCCACACCACAAAGACCACCTGCTCTCGCACCCACAAACCCTGAGGAAGAGAACACCGGGACTGAACTTTGCCCTGAAGGATGTGAGAACAGGGGAAAGGGTAGGGGGCAGAGGCTGAGGCACAAGCCACTTGCTCCTTCTGAGATCATGGACAAGTCAGATTGCTGCTGTGCCTCAGTTTCTCAGCTGTACCATGGCATGGACAATATTGACTTATCCAAGGGAGGGTTGGAGGTCTGAATAATGGCTGTCAAGTGCTTTGAAATTCTCTGATGGAAGGTGCTCCAGGAAGTGAGAGAGCCCACCATCAACCCTCAAACCTGCCACTGAGAAGATCTCAGCCTTCCAAACCACCTCGCAACACTTTCAGCCCCACAGACCTGAGCGTCCCAAAGGGTGGGCTGGGGAGATCCTTCTTTGTGGCTGAGTCCTTGTGCAGGCTAAGGCACAGGAAACAGCTCTGGTCTGTGCGTGGCCCCAGTTAAAGTGCCCAGAGTGGTGTTGAATGGCTCCCGTAGACCAGCGTCCATCAATGGTGGGTTTGTGTGTTGATAGCCCAGGCCCCTCTGCCGCTCCTTTACTACGCCCCCCACCTTTGTTCCCTGACTCCAACCCTTCACCAAGGGGGATGAAACAACCATTCAAATAACTTTCATTGGGGAAAATCACCAGTGGGGGGCCTCAAGGGCTTGTCTGCCCCCACGAGCAGGCAGCACTGTCCCTGCCCACTGACCTTCTGGTCCCCAGGCCTCTCCCTACACCTGCTCCAGTGCCAGTTCCCCCACCCATGACAGAAGAGTCAGCCCTTGCCCCTACCATGCTCCCCTCTTCTCTACGCTGCAGCGCCTCTCTGTGGTGGTGCTGGGATAGCCTTCCATGCAGGTTTGCGCCTAGGTAGAAAATACTGATTTTCACACCACTAGACTTGACTGGGGAGGGTAAATTCCAGCCATGCCAAATCACAACAGGATGTAACCAATCCCCCCACAACACTCCTGCAGCACAGCCCCAGGGCTTTATAAAGGAGATCTGCAGTGGGGTCGCACCCTGAATTCCACTTTTCACCACTGGCTGTGCAGAGTCCAAGGGTGGTGGAGTTCGTACCACGCTTCCAGCTGTTCCAGTTACTAGATGCCAGCAGGCCTGAGTGTGGCTAGAAAACTTTTCCGCACCAAGGTGGTTGGGGCTAACTCACTGCTGTCCATCACACGCACTTTCGCTGATAGCAATGATACACCCAGGGCTGCTCCACTGTTCGTGAAGAGCAATTCCATGGAGCAGGTGCAATGCTACAGACATTTCCAGTATTAAAAATGGCTAGTTAGAAAGCTAGCCCTGGAGAGCCACTGCCCAGGAAGAAACAAGTCATCTGCACTGGTGACAGCCTGGGTCCTGTGCAGGAGGGCTGCTTTCAGCTCAGCCCCCTAGGGCTGGATCCTTTTGCGGTAGAGATAGGCATTGCTCACCTGGTTCATGAGAACCAGGCTGGTGAGAATGGGGCACAGCAAAGCCAGGTACCAGGAAAGGCCAGTCACGGAGGTGGTAAACCACAGGGAGCACATGGCCAGCATCACACTGGTGCAGCCCAGGAGGTAACCCACCAGCCCTGCTGTGGCGTGGTAGACCTTCAGTTTTGCTAGCGTCCAGTTCTTCATGAGCTTGGGGTAGAGGAGGGCCAGGCCTCCCACGCACTGCACGCTGGCGTACACCACTGTCAGCAAGCCTGTCAGGCCATGCCAGGTGACGAAGTGGGCCTTGCCATTGAGATACTTGTTGTAGCAGATGATGGCCAGGCCCAGCAGGGCGCAGAGGAGGGCCAGCAGCTGCAGGGCCCAGTGGAGGCGGACTTTGGCTTTGCGGGAGAAAGAGCGGAGCAGGGAGCTCTCCGGAGAGAAGACCAGCAGAGCTTCCGTCATCAAGAAGGAGAACTGGAGAGAGACAGGGAGAAGGTTCATTGTGGATGCTACACTGCAGCAGGAGGGTTAGTGCTGGCAGCTGTTGCTTTCCGTCCCCCTCCCCACAGGAAGCAGAAGATCCCCCTGGACAGCCCCCACCTCGGCCCCAGCAGACAAAGGAATGGCCGCCTCCCTCCACAGCCAGAGCAGGTTTTACGCTGAGCCCTATGGCACTGAGAGAGGGGTACTGGGAGTGTAGCCAGCACTGCATGGGCACCCAGGGAAGGACAGTCCCGCGGATAGAGGAGCCTCTGGTTTAGTTCCCTGCTCCACCCAGGACTTCCTGCCTGACCTTGGGTGAGTCATGTAGCGCCATGTTTTTAAAGGGCCCCAACACCTATTGATTTAGAAGGGATTTAGGGGCCTTTAAAAACAGGCTCTTTAGTCTCTCTGGGCCTCGGTTCCCCTGCTGTGAACTGGGAATACTGCCACCTCCCTGGGGAGCTGTAAGGCATGCAAACACTAAGATCCTATTTGGGACCGTATCAGTGCCCAAGAAGCACAGATGCAGGCAGCTGGGATCAGTAAGTTGTTATATTTCTTAATGTCGTGACTCAGGGCTCTGGACTAAGACTCTCCCAGTCCCGTGGGACATAACCCATTGCTCCCCACCAGCCCTCCAACTCAGATGCATCCCAGCACTAGCCGCAGGCTTTCCAACCCCCCAGGCAGCAGCAGACTGGTGAGCAGTACACACATGCCCAGGGAAGGACCACATCAGAAAGAAGAGAGGCTGGAACAGGAGGAGAGTTCTGCCAGTTTTAGGGGGACCGTCAGAGGCTGCACTCAGACCCTGCCTGCTGCGTACAGAAATGGGTCTCACTTTGGCCCTTCTGCTACAGTACTGAGGGCAGGGGTTCCACAAGTGAACAGAGCTCTGAGCCTTAACGGTTACAATTTTTGCCCCATGCTGGCAAAGAACTTGGTGCCTCAGACCTTACTTGCAGCCGTCCCTCTACCGCACCTGGCCAGGTGCCTAGACCAGACTTAGCCAGCTAGCCCTGAACCCCTCAGGAGCCAAAGCACTTTACAGGCCTGTATGTCTCCCTGCCAGCGGTGCTAAGAGGAATGGCTGTCAGGGACCCTTGAACAGATTAGTCAGGCTGGATACAGTCTGGGAGAGATACCACCTAGCTGGCGGAAAGGGACAGTGGGGGAGGAATCAGTTAAGTGGGATGCTGGTTACCACCTGCACCTTGTCTTATCATTTGAGGCCATGCAAAGCAGGGAGAAAACTCTGCTGCTCTGACTTGGTGGCATTTTACACTTGCTATGCACTGCAACGGCGTGACAAGATGCAGGGCGATGCTGAACCGAGCCCACTGGGAGCAGCTCCCAGCACTGAGAGGGCAGGGTCACCGCTGGAATGCTGATTACAGACAGGGAAGGAGGCAGGGAATGTGCAGTTCTTGTGTCCAACTTACCGCGAGTGACATTAAGAAAGGATGCCAGGAGAACAAGCCTGGAATGAAATGAGAGAGAGAAACAGGTCATTTCACACTAGCCAGCCCGTGTGCCAAAAACTGAGACACAGGTGAAAATTACCCCACTAAAGGGACAGGGCCACCACCTCAAAAATCACTCAGGGTTTTAACCCACCATTATCACACAGAGCCACCTAAGATCAGGTGGGCCAGGGGTCAGGTTATTAGTCTGGCACTAGGGAAATCTGGCTTCAACTGCCTGCTCTGCCACAGATGCCCTGCGTGATCCAGGGCAAGTCACTCTCTGAGCCTCAGTTGCCGCCCGCCCCGGGGGGCGGGGGCGGGCGGATGTGACAGGGCGTTGTGCAAACAAATACATTAAGGATTGGGAGGCACTCAAAACAGCAATAAGTGCATTAATAAGGAGACTATAACAAACACTATGTTTTCAGCTTGTTTGCTTTTTGTGATGCATCACTTTCACTGTCTACTGCAATCTCACATTTGGCTGGGTTTTTCCCACCCTGTAAAATGTGACCAAGCCTGCAAACCAGGCAGTGGGGGACTCAGGCCAGATGCAGAACAAGTTTAAACTCCTTTTTATTTCAAATTGACAGCATCCCTTTCAAAAGTTACAAGAACTCTGCAATGGTCATGAGCAAACCCATGCCAACTGAGGAAAGCCAGTGGGGCCTGGCGAGCATGTCCTCCACATTCTAAAATCTCCAGGGAGAGGAGGAGTCTGTGATCATGAAAGACGTAGGATGGGGAGCTGGGAACGCCACAGACCACGAGTAGGCAGGAGACCCGGGACTAGAATAGGAGGGGAGTTACATGGGGCCCTGCAGGATTTGCTGAGTTCCACGGGGAGTTTACACGTCTGCACATATGCTCTGCCTCCAGCCCCTCCCTTTCAGAAGCACTCAAATGGATTCCTGCAGGTGTTTAGTCTTGCAATCATTGATGCTGTTCAGTAGCTCTGCCCACTACTGGCTTCTACTTACTTGACCCAGGCCTGGCCAGCACAGCCATAAAGATGGTGAATCCAAGTGAGACAAGGTGTGCGGTGATGCCGGAGACGGCTCGCAGGGAGCGGTAGATCCGGGACTCTGTCTCGCTGGTCAGAGCCATTGTGCGATGAGCCCGTCTTCTGCCCCGCAACAGCAGCACTTACACTATTCAATCCCAGCTGGCTACAGAGGCTGTTTAGCAGGCATCAGCGTCCCAAGACATCCAGGCAAGGGAGAGATCCAGCAAGGAAGCACCATAGGCTGTTCCTGGTTTAAAGCAAGAAATTCACTGCTGTACTTTCTAGGCAGCCAGGGATTATCTAGAAAGCAGGAAAAGGGACAAATTAAAGTTAAATCCCAAAAGGACAACAGAGGTGGAAATTAGCATTAGATCCCTGGCGGCTCTTACAAGATTCCACGGGTGAATCTGAAGGACAAGACTTTTGAAGTTTGCCAAGACAATTTATAAACTGCAGTTATTTGCTGCTTCTTCATTCACTTATGGCAATGGGAAGTGTTCAGCTCCCTGGACTGGGGTGGGGCAGGTCCTTCTGCGTGACTGGAAAAATGCCAGGTGTGCCACTAAAAAAAAAATGCATCAAGAAGATATTGATGCCACTCAGGGAGAGACAAGCTGAACAGTTTAGCAAGGAAGGAGCTTGGGGGATGTTGGAAGTTAAATAAACAAACAGGTCGTTCTGAGATGGATTGGGTCAAATGTTACCCTTTATTGCCTGCTTGTTCCACCTCGACGCCTTGAGTGGAGGGGGTGGGGGGGTAGTACAGCTCTTTTATTCAAAGCAGCATAAGCCATGGCTTATACATTTGTGATTTACAATAATTTAAAGACCCTTATTTGGTAATTTTAACACCCAAATACTGCTTACATCATGCATATAATTAACCCCGCCTTTGTTTACTGTCATGGTTAGTAATGCGCAAGCGTTTAACTCACAACATGTTACTTTTATTACAACAGTGCCCATATTACTACTGACCAAGCATTTTACAAGAAGAGGGATGGGAAAGTTGGTAATTGTATTTCTTTCAAGGCTTTTACGCAGGGGTGAGAAAATAATTTCTGCTGGTTACATTTCTAGCTGAAACCTTGAGAAAGGGAGCTGGGACGGGGAAGAGAATAAATCTTTCACTAATTTTTAGGAAGCAGAGCCTGACCCCATTACCATAGTGACCTGTGTCTCACACCTGGCCTATTGTATTAGCATTAACTTTTAGCTTCCCCTACAGGGGACTGACTTTAGAAATGGTGGCACTTGTCACTGGACTGTTGATAGACAAGAGAGAACGGCTTAATATAGGGGGTGTAATAATAATTCCTTGGGAATCAGCTGATTGAAAATGTAGCATCAACACACTGAGCACATGACCCTTTGTTCCAGAAATTCAGATGAGATCAAGAGGAGCTCTTTGAGTAGAGGTAATTGAAGCTGACACAGATCAGATCTATTTCATCCAACAAAGGAAGGGTAAGGGAAACAGACACACAAGCCCATATACACTATTTCACCACAAGGTAATTCTAGTTCTATCACATTACTATCTTGACCACAGATCTGTCACACATGTCACACACCAGCATGCGTGCATTTAGAGTGTGCAAATTAAGTGTAAATCATTCCAGAAAGGAGTGAATCCACTGTTCAGCTCTACCCGCTGCCACGAGTGCTTGCTGCTCCCCCATTCCCATCAGCAAAGGAAGCAAGTTTGGCTTCCAAATGCCTTTAGCCTCTGAAAAATGACCATCATGGCATTCCATATTTAATTCTCACCAAGGACAACAGATGGAGGGAGCCACCTTTAGAAGCCAAAACATGACATTTGTAATGGTCACTACAACCTTTTCCTTTCCAACCAGAATCTGAAAATCCACTGGGTTTTCCCTTCCTCCTTCCCCATGAAAGGGATTCTGCAGCCGGTCTCAGATGACACGGCTCAGTGGAGCTAATGTCTTATTTGAACCGTGGAGTCACCAGCTGGGATCCCAAGACACACGTGCAGCAGATACTGAAGCCCACGGGCCGCTTGACCGGAGCAGGGTCAGACCGAGCTGGGAGCAGACAGGCCTTGATTTGTTACCCTGACCACCCTCACAAGTGATAGACATCCAGCCTCCTGCGTGTCCCGGTGCCCCACGCGGAACGGCCCGGGGACACGGACCCAACCTTGCCTCGAGCTCCCTGCCCTAGAAGGACCCAGGGACAGTCCGGCTCCGTGTGCACGGCGCTGCACGGCCGCAGGGCGCCCCACCGCGAAGAAAGAGAGGGGGGAGACCGAGCCTGGCCGCTCCCCAACCCTGTGGCTCAGTAGTGCCCCACAGGCTCCACAACGCAGGGGGTCCCGGAGCCCGGCTCCTAGGGGACGGGGGGCTCAGCGCAGCAAGGGGGCCCAGGACCCGGCTCCCATAGGTGCGGGCGAGGTCCCCGGAACCTGGCGGCCCTCTCACCTGACCGAAGCTCCAGACTCCTGCATCTCTCAAACCCAAGATAGCGACAGAAGACAAGCAGGAAGAAGCGCTTCCGGCTCCTGATTGGGTGCAGGCACTGTCCCTCATGAGAGTGACCCGCCTTCGTCGCCTCTGACTGGCTAAGCCGTTCTGTCTCTCACCAATAAGACACGCCCTTCCAGGGTCCCCGGCGCTTCATCTGCGGCCTCCAGGAACACGTGACAAAAGGAGGGGGGTGTTCTAGGCCTACCCGAGGGAGCTTTTTCAGTGCGCATGTGTAGCTGAGCCCTCTAGGCTTGCCCCTCTGCTGGTGTACGCATGCGTCTACCGAAAGGGTATGTGCAGGGAACTCGGATGAGAGCGCGCCTGCGCCGGCTCGGCTGGTGTCTATGTGCGCATGTGCGGAGTGGGTTACGGTTAGGTGCTTCCATCCTGGTAGTGTCTAGGCTGCGGTGAGTTGCATGGGGTAGGGCCTTCCTGTGTTGTTGTAGGGTCGCGGGGGCGGGGAGGAGAAGGAGAAGAAGAATTGCGTCTGGGTCTGTTTGCCTGCCACGTTTCTTTCTAGCCCAGGCCACAGGGCACCCCCCCCCCCCTACAGCTTGATGGAGGTTGCGTGCCAGGACTCCTGGGCTCTCTCCCAACTCGGGGACGGGAGGGTCAGTGGGCGGGGAGGAGCTGAACCAGGACTCCTGGGTTCTGTCCCAGCTCGGGGAAAGGAGTTCAGTGGTTAGCTCACAGGGTCAGGACTCCAGTGTCCACTACCTTGCTCGATCACAGTCATTGCTTGCAGCATGCTCTTGAGCAGGCTTCCCGTGATCAGTGCTATAGAGAAGCGTTGGGTATTACCAGCTGTAAGACAGCAAAGGACCCCTGGCTCTGTGAGAGGGGAAAGTTCTATGACCATTAATTGGCCTTTGAACATGAACATCAGTTTGACCTTTGTGTTCATGTTCCATGAAGATTTGAGCTTTGTGGCATGAATCTTGGCAAAAAGCTCATATTAAACTTCAACGCTCAACAGAAGCAAACTTTGATATTTTTATTTATTTTTTATTCATGCCTAAAATTCACCCCATGCCCATGCCCCATGAGTTTTAAATATACTGACTAAACCTCCCCACTTTAGCAGCTGCTGAACTTTCATGCTTGCCTCTTATGCTGTTTTAATTGTTTCCATTTTTGTGTCCCTGTGCAGGTCACCTTTCAAGTTAATGTTCTAATCACATAGAAACCAGGGAAGGAAGTTATATTCTGCGTGCACAATCAACTTTCAGTGGGCAGTAGGTGTGTTAATGTTACTTCACATAAGTAAGCTGCTGGTTTGGAAGGAGGTAAAGACCTGTTTTAATGGGAAGTGACCTTGTTAATGAGGCAGTGCTTTGCCCCTGGTGTGGGGATTACACTGGAATTTAGTGCATTACACCCATACTATGCTGTGTCAAAGGCTGAGGTATGTGCTACCTGTCATGCCTGTATATCACACACATGGTGTTAAATTCAGAGTTTTTTATGTGTCTTGTAGGCTGGATGTGCAGCTACTGTAACTTCACTTTGGAGCACATGACTCTTCGGCATTGAAAATTTGCATTGATGTAGAGGCTGTAGTTTTTTTATTGAATTAGTATACTCAGTGGGAGAGGAGGAAAAGAGTCAGGGAAGAGAAATACAAAGAGAATCCATTTGATAGCTCTTTCGATAAGCATTAGTTCTGGGTCGTAACTTCTGCAGCAGTAACCATGGATAGTAGCAGCAGAATTGAGTGCATCTTCTTCAGTGAATTCCACCCAACGCTGGGACCTAAAATAACCTACCAGGTGAGTGATGCCAAAGTATTTGGGACAGGGGTTTACTGAGTACTCAAACAGGCAATGAAACGAGAGAATCCAGTCTGTGCTTTCTCCAGTACCTAGCTATTGCTGGCTACATTAGTCAAGGGTCTGCAGTTGGGGCCCATGTGTGTCTCTTCATCTGAACCAAGAACCGTTTTTTACACAGTGACACCTTATGTCTCTCTGCAAAAGTGACTTTTCACAGGTGCTCAAGGTCACTCTCCATGTCCTCCTGTCTATAGCCTGTTGCTAAGGTTTCTGATGGGACTGTAGGGTTGTGTCTGTCGGCTCCTCAGTGATACGTTATTGTTTCCTTGGCTGTGCAGGTCCCAGAGGATTTCATCTCCCGAGAGCTATTTGACACAGTCCAGGTGTACATCATCACCAAACCCGAGCTGCAGAACAAACTCATCACGGTGTAAGTACCACCCATAGCTGCCCCCATGAGCTCAAAGAGAGATGCAGCTCCCCCAACACAACTGGACAAGGCTTCATATCTTGCCCAGCAGTGATAGTTAGCTGTTTCCATCCATTCGCTGACTGGTGGCATCCATCCAATTGCTGACCAGTGGCCTACGTGATATGACTTGTGGATTTTGGGCCAGTTCCCAGCAGACGCGTTTCTATATCACAAGAGCTACCACTACAGTTGGTGCTCATTGGGACCCTCCTGTTTCAGTTATAGAGGGTGGCCAATCATGGAGTGGAGCACAGAGATTTTAATCTCTGCTTTCATCTCTAGAGATGGTGCTTCCAGATCAAGGGAGCAGCATAGATTGGGAGAAGATATCTTTGCTATTGCTCCTCTTTATATAAATAGGACTCTTTCCTGTCCAGGTGTGTCACCTTTCACCAGCCAGAGATAAGAGGTGGGGCCCAACGTTTTACAAAGTTACTTGAGTTGGTGTCCTGGCCCTGTAACTTGTATAATTACAGCAACTAGCTATCACACTTTTTATTAACTTAATTACAGCTGTGCACAGGATTGCAGTGAATTTTTAACTACCTGGAAGCTTTAAAGCATCTGTGTTTCCAAGCCTGGCACAGGTGCTATGTTTCTTAAATGACTCAGTTTTTAATGAAGTTTAGCTCATAAATTGATGAAGGTGTTTACTTGTAAACTCTCAGAAAATTCAGTCTGCACTCGGAGTAAGTTTGAGGAGGGTCCATAGGCAAAACAATGGAGTCTCTACTTTAAAAGCAAAATCTTTTACTGTGGCGTTGCCTCCAGCGCTGTCATGAGTGATGCCTTATGCCTGTTTCTCTTTGCTAGAACCGCCATGGAAAAGAAGCTGATTGGCTGCCCAGTTTGTATCGAGCACAAGAAATACAGCCGGAATGCTCTGCTCTTCAATCTGGGCTTTGTTTGTGATGCTAGAGCCAAGACTTGTGCCCTGGAGCCCATTGTGAAGAAACTGGCTGGCTATCTCACCACCTTAGAGGTCAGACATAGCACTATGCATCGAAGGGTGCCTCTGTGCTATTTGTCCGGGATCCACAGGATCGGTGCTATGCCCCCACCTTTGGAAAGGTCTGTAGGAGGAGCCCCTTCCATGTGTCAGACCACCAGTTGGTCTACAGAGGGTAGACCATGCGGCCTGATCATCTGCATTGGTGTTCCAGTGCTCCTGCTTCACAAGAGCAGCTCTGTTCAGCGAGTCCAGCAGTGAGAGACCCTGGCAGACTTGTACGCTCGTCAGGGGTTATGGCACCTCACTGAGTACTCGCAGTGACACTCCAACAGCTGTGTCAGAACAGTCAGGTTTATTAGTCCACAGAAACACAGCCTAGATAGTCCTTAGGTTAGCAGAGAGAAAGGAAGTTTAAAGCAAAGCTCAAGGCCATTCTGATGTTCAGTCTCTGTGTGGTGTTCTATCTAAAGGGGTAGTCATGTTAGTCTAGTCCAACAAAACAAATGAGGAGTTTGATGGCACTTTTAAAGACTAACAAATTTATCAAGCAGATGAGCTGTGATAAATAAATTTGTTAGTCTTTAAAAGTGCCACCAGACTCCTTGTTTGTTCCATCTAACCTTCTCGGTTTCTCCCAATGAGAGCCCGTCCAGCACCACCGCTTATCCCCCCTCCTCACACCTTCCTAGTCCTTTGTCCTTGAGCTACAGGGTCTGCTCAGCTTCTCTACTGTGAGATGGGGAAATCTAGCCCCTTCTGGGTCATTGGGTGTTGGGTGTCAAAGCCCAGGGGTTTGGGCTTTCCTTTGTCTTCTTGGATTCTCTGGTGATATGGGGCCAGCTTTAGCCAGTCCTTTTCCAGTGACCCATTCAGGCTCAGGTGGCTAGGTCATATTCATACCTATGTCTCGCAGAACCAGTCCTTTTTCCACCCACTGGAAAACCTGGGGAAACTGAGGCACACTTAGGGTCATAAAAATATAATGGCAGATTCCCACTTTGTCACACCATTACTTATGAAAAACACATGGGGTGCGTCTACACTTGTAAATTATGTCGACTTAAGCTACTCTGCGCCTACACTACACTTTCCTTAAGTCGACTTAAGCAAGTTGCTTAAGTCGACTTAAGGAAAATAAAGTTGACTTAATGAAAATTAAGTCAACTTTATTAAACCTACTTTTA
>ML685819.1:12728637-12763798 GCA_007922175.1 Pelusios castaneus
GCATGCCCCCCCCACAGGGCAGGGCAGAGCCCTGCCCACCCTGCCCCATGCCCTGCCAGGGTCCCTGTCCCCCTTTGCCCCATTGTACCCTGGTACAATGGGGCAAAGGCTGAGCCCCCTGGCACTGGGCAAGGGGTGCCCCCCCCTGGCACCGTGGACCTGCCCAAGGTCCCCCTAGAAGTCGACGTAGGCATCCAGTGTGGACGCTCTAGGTCGACTTTGTAAGTCCCCCCCTAAGTCGACTTTAAATTTAAGTGTGGACGTGCTAAAGTCGACTTAAAATTACAAGTGTAGACATAGCCATCAAGAGAATGCTATGAGGGTGCTCTTCAGTGTTTCATAGGCAGATAGTGTTTCCGTCATTCCCCCTCCCATTTTAGGAGGGTGTGCACATGCACATTATTGTCGTTCATAGTTTCCAAGGCCAGAACGGATCACTGTAACCATCTAGTCTGGTCTCCTGTTTAACACAAACCAGACCTTCTCCAGAATCGTTCCTAGAGCAGATCTGTTTGAAAAACCTCCAATTCTGATTGAAAAACTGTCAGTGAGTGATAATCCACCCTGACCGTTGCTAAATTGTCCCAGTGGCTAATTAAAAAACCACATAATACCACAACACTTGCTTTTTTTTGTTGTTGTTCAAACAAAATGACATTCCAGGTAGCATCTCTTTTTCACTGTTTTCCCTGGTCCGTTTCATAGGAAACTTGACTTCTCATAATGGAGAAACTCCAGCCTGCTTTTGTTAAAAATAAGGCTTTTTTTTAGTCAGCTAATTTTAATGATTGTTAATAAATAACGTGGGTATGGTTTGTTACCATTATGTGTGGATTCATTAATTTAAAATTTCCCTTTTTTTAAAAAAAAATGGTAAGCTATGTACTTTCAGAATTATGCAGATGCCAAAAAGATTCTGTAGGGGAGCTTGTGGTACAGGTGAGGATGTGTGTTACTTAGGATCAAGGGACTGGTTCCTTGTTTCTTTTGGAGCCACATTTTGAATAGAAACTTAACCTTTCAATTAAGAAAAGGACAAAAGAAAAAATACCAGCAGGGTTTTATTACAGTGTCACCTGCATAACAGCCCCACCGCAGCTTTAGAGAAAGGTGCCAGGTTGTTTGCTGTTATTTCTCATGCCCATTGAAAGGCAGTGAATGACTCGAGGCTGTTTTCTCCTAGCTGGAAAGTGGCTTCATCTCCAATGAAGAAAGTAAACAAAAACTGGTGCCAATAATGACCATCCTACTGGAGGAGCTCAATGCCACTGGGAAATGCAGCTTGCCAATAGGTATGGGCACTGGATGTCCAACTGTAATGTTGTACCCTTTTTGACCCTTCCGAGCCAGCCTCACAATGAGCCACTTCACTCATATGGATCCTGTCTGAGACAGATGAGCCTCCTGATGCAGAATGTGTAGTTTGTTGCGGGTGTCAGACTTGCAGACTTTCCTGTACCTCATCTTTGTGCAGCTTTCTTCTGTAGTATTTGAAATATTCCTAGAGTGACATTCGTGGAGGAGGGAAATAGAGGCAAGAAGGGAGTTTGTTGCACTGGGTAGGGGTCCAGAATGAATGCATTTATTGCCTCTACCATTGCATGTTTGTAATGCTAATGAGAAGTGGCTGTGATTACAATGGGATTAGTTGCTGATGGAACAAAAGGGTGGCTGATTTATATTGCCCAGACTGCTGCAAGGAATCTTGCACAGAGGATGTGGGGGGGGGGGCTGGCATCTGAGGTTCAGCAGAGGATGCAGTTCCCAGTGTCTCCACGGGTGGTGCTCACACTGTTACACCAGGGCTGATCTTGGCTGGGAAAGTTGAAAGAAGCAGTGGGTTTTAGCTAGCCGAACCCAGGGCTTTTGTCTCTTCTTCCCAGACGAGTCAAACACCATTCACCTGAAAGTTATCGAGCAGCGACCAGACCCGCCCATTGTGCAGGAGTATGACGTGCCTGTCTTCACCCAGGACAAGGATGACTTCTTCAATGCCCAGTGGGATCTCACCACTCAGCAGGTCTGTATGCTTCATCTAGGTGGGGCTAAACAGTGGAGAACATTCCAGTGGGGTCACCTCCCAGCCCAGAAACTCACTTAGCTGAATGGAGATGTGACTGGGTAATCCTGCTACCAGGTGCCCAGTGAAGAAGGGGTTAACCCTAATTCAGCAGGCTTTGACCTTTGCCTTGGTGCACAGGGCCTATAAATACTCTGCTTGGGAGACAGGAAGGAGAATGAATGGTTCCCAGGGTGCTAGGACTGGCAAACTGGATCTCTTTTGTGGGAAAAGACTTTGCAGTGACTTCCCCCAGCAGAGCCATTCCCTGTAAACACATAAGTGGCAATGGTTATTGCTAATTGTATCCAATTCAGGCAAAGGCATCCTTGACAGGGAAGTGCCCGTCCAGTGAACGGGACTGGGTAACACATTATTAAATAGCATGGAACTCTGCATTCCTATCTTCACTTACAGACACTTCAAATGGGGTTGGAATCCAGAGGGGCGTGTGTTTTAGATCAAGGCTGCACTCTATAGAGCACAGTCTCTAGTGTCCTTGTTAAATCTCTTCTTACAGGCTGATTTTGACTGCAAATTGACCCTTTGTGCATGGACAATGTTTGCTTAAAAATCTGGCCTAAAGCGGCCTGTGCCTTGTTTGTTCAATTCAGCAATGGTATAATTTGCTCCTCCTGGCATGCGTGACTTTGAAGTTGGAGACCAGAGTTCTTGGATGTTAGAAGTGCACGTCATGCATAGAATCATATGATTGTCTCATGAAAAAAAGTTGCATTAAAACAGAGATACCATTGGGAGTATGTATTGGTAACTTAAGGGTCAAAAACATTGCAGGGGTGTTGTAATTTTCCCCAAACAGAACATTGTAAACACAGGAAATGTAGCGCTAAGGATAACCAAAGAGAAATCCAAACTATTAGTGTAACTAATGCACAGGCAAAGTTCGCATACAACCGTGACACTGCCCCATGGTGCCACCGTGCAATAACAGTTAAGGCGTTTTATTGTTTCTGGTCATAGCTTGATAATATCTTAGACGCACTGGATTTCCCTCACTCACACTCTCCTCTTTACAGTCACAGTAGGTGGGGCCATTCAGGGCCCCTGGTCTCTCGTGTTGGTCTCCTAATTCTGACGTGCTGTCTCCCTAGATCCTGCCATACATTGATGGATTTCGACATATCCAGAAAATCTCTGCAGAAGCTGATGTGGAGCTCAATTTGGTGCGAATTGCCATCCAGAACCTGCTGTAAGTGTAAAGCAAAGAACCAGGGCTTTGGGAAGGAGAAAGGCAGATTCCTGGTCAGAATACTCTCTCCTTCTCATCACCAGTACTTGCTGTAGCCCTGCATCCTGATCCCCTTGACACAAGGCTCTCCAAATTTAGAAGAAATGCCCTGTTGAGTTAAAAGCTCTTTCCTGCTGAGGAAGCATTACAGAAAACTAGGCCTGCAGATAATGAAGAGTCTTCAGAAACCTGTGCATTGTTGAGGGAACATCGCACTGGGGAAGAGACTGGCATTTCACTTTATAGTCAGAGCTTTCTCATGTTCATTGTCTGTCTTGCAGGTACTATGGGGTGGTGACTCTGGTCTCCATACTTCAGGTGGGTAAGGTAGGAGCAAAAGATTCATACATGTGACCTTTCACCTTTGGAGATCTGGGGTCTCTCTTGGAAGGAGCTAGCTGGCCCTATCTTAGTCACACACAGACAGTCACTAGTGGACAGACTGCCCCTGCTTGGGAGAAGACCTAGGAGAAAGCCAGCATGGGAGCGGAGGGCTGGTACGAAGAACTGCAGTAAGGTTATAAAGCTTTAGTACTGACCTGAAGCCCCACTGTTGTCCTAGGTAGTATTACTGGAACTGGACTACCTGAATGCATGGGACCTATTACATTTTTTCCCCCAGATGCTTGTAATAGTGCCTGGTGTCTGGTACTGCATACAAGACAGATCTGCTCTAGCCTCACCTGGGTGTGAACAGAACTGTAGCCTGGGGCAGCGATGGCTCTAAAATTCAGCCAAGCAAAATCCCTGGCTCCACGCTGCCAGATTTAGGGAGGGGAAGAATCTTGTGCTTCTGACATGTGCTCTCTAGAGGGTCCTTCTTCCGGGATAGCACAGTGTCTGGGCCCCATGCCAGTCATGTGGATACATGGTGGTTACATGCTGCAGGCACTGTCTGCACCAAACTGTTTGTCTTGGGGTCTCTTTAGTGTTTGGCTTTAACCCTAGCCCAGAGTTAAGTCTTCAGCTTCTGGTTAACTGGCATTTCATCTCTCCCCACCCCCATCTTTCCTTCCCAGTACTCAAATGTGTACTGTACGACACCAAAAGTCCAGGATCTGGTGGATGATAAATGCCTCCAAGAAGAATGTCTCTCTTACATCACTAAGCAAGGTATGGCCGGTCTGAACTGAGCTAGATATGACAGGTAGTGCTGGCCTGGCATAGACCTTCTGATTCCCCAAGAGATCAGCTAGGGACTGGGAAACCAACTCTTCAGCATTGGCTGTTTGTCCTTCATGTTTGCTCGTGACAAAGGGCTGGCAACCCCTGGCACACGTGCCAAATACGGTGCCACACAGGCTTCCTGCCCCCCAGCGGGGTCTGGAGCTACAGGAGCGGCCGGAGGCAGGGCCAGTAGGGAGAAGGAGTCTCTGGCCCCACCCCCGGCACCTACTGAGGGTGCAATGGGTGGATCTGGCATGGGGGCTGGCAAAGGTTGCTGACTCCTGGACTAGTCTAATCATAGTATTAGAATATTAGAGTGGGGAGGGACCTCGTGACATCATCTAGTCCAACCCCTGCTAAAAGCAGGACTACACCCACTAAATCATCCCAGCCAGGGTTGTCTAACCGGGCCTTAAAAATCTCCAAAGATGGAGATTCCACAACCTCTCTAGGTAACCCATTCCAATCCTTCACCAGCTTCATAGTGAGAAAGCTTTTCCTAATATCCAACCTTGACCTCCCCAGCTGCAACTTGAAGCCATTTCTCCTTGTTCTGTCCTCTGTTACTACTGAGAGGAGCCTCCTTCCTCTTCGGGGCACCCCTTCAAGTAGCTGAAGGTTACTATCAAATCCCCTCTCAGTCTTCTCTTCTTCAGACTAAATAAACCTAGTTCTTTCAGTTTCTCCTCGTAAGTCATGTGCCCCAGCCCACTAACCATTTACGTTGCTCTCCGCTGGACTCTTCCTAATTTGTCAACATTCTTTCTGTAGTGGGGAGCCCAAAACTGGACACAGTATTCCAGATGCGGCCTCACCAGTGCCGAGTAGAGGGGAATAATCACATCCCTCGATCTGCTGGCAACACTCCTACTGATGCAGCCCAATATGCCATTGGCCTTTTTGGCAACAAGAGCACACTGTTGACTCATATCCAGCTTCCCGTCCACCATAACCCCAAGGTCCTTTTCTACAGCGCTGCTACTTAGCCAATCAGTCCCCAGCCTGTAGCAGTACATGGGATTTTTCTGTCCTAAATGCAGGACTTTGCACTTGTCCTTGTTGAACCTCATGAGATTTCTTTTGGCCAAATTCCCCAATTTGTCTACGTCTCCTTGAATCCTATCCCTGCAGTCCAGCGTGTCTACCGTTCCCTCCAGCTTAGTGTCATTGGCAAATTTACTAAGTGTGCAATCTATCCCATCATCCAGATCATTAATGAAGATGTTGAACAGAACCAGCCCCAGAACCGACCCCTGGGGCACTCCACTCGTGACTGGTCACCAACTAGACATTGCACCATTGATTCCTGCCTGCTGAGCCCAATGATCTATCCAGTTTTCTATCCACCATATGGTCCATTCATCCAACCCATACTTCCTTAACTTGCTGAAAAGAATGCTTTGGGAAACCGTATCAAAAGCTTTGCTAAAGTCAGTGTATATCACGTCAATGGCTATTCCCACATCTACAAATCCAGTCATCTTATCATGGAAGGCAATCAGGTTGGTCAGGCACGATTTGCCCTTGGTGAATCCATGCTGACTGTTCCTGATCACTCTATTTTCTCCAAGTGTTTCAGGATGGATTCTTTGAGGACCTGCTCCATGATTTTCCCAGGGATTGAGGTGAGGCTGATTGGTCTGTAGTTCCCTGGATCTTCCTGTTTCCCTTTCTTGAAGATAGGTACTATATTTGCCTTTTTTCATTCATCTGGGACCTCCCCCGTTCACCACAAGTTTTCAGAGGTAATGGCCAGTGGCTCTGCAATCACTTCAGCCAACTCCCTCAGCACCCTCGGATGCAGTTCATCCAGCCCCATAGACCTGTGCACATCCAACTTCTTTAAGAAGTCCCTAACCTGACCTTCCATCACTGAGGGCCGCTTTCCTTCTCTCTATTCCGTGTTACCCAGTGCAGTAGCCTGGTAGCTGACCCTGCCTCTGAAGACTGAGGTAAAAAAAGCTTTGAGGACTTCAGCCTTTTCCACATCATCCACCATGGGGATATCTGCCCCATTCAGTAAGGGACCTACAGCATCCCTGATCCTCTTCTTGGCTATGTCTACACTTACTAAAGTTAGTTCAAATTAGTTCGGACATTCTTGGCACTTGCTTGTTTTGAATTAGCGAATTGCATTGAGTTCAATGGGCTGGTTAGTTCGAACTAAGCAATTAGTTCGAACTAACATGGCCAAATTGGTTAATTTGAACTAACTAGTTTGAATTAATCCTTAGTTCGAATAGCATATTCGAATTAAGGAAGCCCTTAATTCAAATTAATTAAAGCCTAGTGTAGCCATGGCTTTAGTTAGTTCGAATTAAGTTTCCTTAATTCGATCTAACTTGCCAGTGTAGACATAGCCCTGGTTACTGACATACTTGTAGAACCCCTTCCTGTTATTGTGGTTAGAATATAATTTGACAGGCCCTGAACCCTCCCAATCTCTGGGCCCCCTTCCCGTATTGTCTGGGCCCCCTTCATACATGTGTGGGCCCCAGCCCAGGTAGGCATTTACAACCGCTTCTCAGTGCCATATGCATCAGTTAGCATTCTGTAAAAATATTTATAATTTTATATAGCGTTTGTCTATATCAGTTATTGTCACAAACTAGCAAACACTGCATAACACAATAAGTCTTGTGATTAACAATAATTAATAATAATTGATAAATGTGTATGTAATTGATTGAACATAATGCAAGGCATAAGCAGAAACAATCGAGACAAACAAAAACACAAAACTGCATTTTTTTGCTTGCAGCAAAACAGATAGCAAACAGAGAAATTGTTTTAAGTAATTATGAAGCTGAAAGAGGGAAGCTTAAAAAAGATTTCTGCTTTCCTTCCCCTCTCCTCTGCCCCCAAGTAGCTCACTTTTCTAGCTAACCAGAGCCTCCTAATAAAATCCACTTCCCCTGGCATTCTTTCACTGTATAACCAAAGGGTCAATCTATGGATATCTTTAACAGCCTTCTCAAAGGCTGGCCATTGCATCTGCTAGAGCAGTGGTTCTCAACCTGTGGGTCGGGACCCCTTTGGGGGTCGAACGACCCTTTCACAGGGGTCGCCTAAAACCATCGGAAAACACATATATAAATACACATATATAAATAATTTTATGGTTGGGGGTCACCACAACATGAGGAACTGTATTAAAGGGTCGCGGCATTAGGAAGGTTGAGAACCACTGTGCTAGAGGATGAAATAATAATCAGAAAGGCATTACTGCTATATTAAGTGAAGACAGCACATTATTGCAAATCAAATGTATGCTGCAACTAAGCTACAATCAAAAAAAGTACAGTAACTCAGTCCAGTGAATTACTGGATTTGTATTGTACCACTAGCCTTGCCGATCCATTACTTACCAAATCAATTCAGAATCAGAGATTCATTACTTCATACTTTTTCTAGTAAAATACAAGAACAGACCCAAAATATAAAATATTACATTTATATAAATGTATCCCTAAGTCTTCGATAATTGTGTAGTAACATTTCAAACAAATTCTACATCAGAATTAAAGAAGTGTAGAAGAGTAAATATAATAACTGTACTATGGATTGGTTTGGCAGAGAGCCTATATTTAAAGCACTAAAAATTAATGAAATATGAAACAACAAGCAGCAGATTTCTGACAGCCAGAGTTTCTAAAACAATTCATATTTAAGGGAAAGGTACAAAATAACCCTCACTTTTGGTTTTCTATAAAATGAATTGGCCTTTATTTCTCAAATACTGATGATACCATGTATCATCATGTATTTGTGGAGGTCTAACAGCCACAGGCTTCTAAGACGGGCACAGAGTTCAGATTTTGACAGCAATGCAGTGGAATTTAAAATACTGTGACTGGAATATTTCCCAAAGCAGTTTAATTGAGAGTCTATAAAATATATTAACAAAGATGTATGTATTAAAATTCTTATAGTAGTATGTGTTCTCATCACCTGGCATAAAATAATAAGCAGTGACGGTAGAGTTTAACAACACACACCTTGTCTATCCCATGCCCCCTTGTTAGCTCATCCTTAATAGTATGCAGAGCCAGGCAAACCTCAATGTCTTCTATTTAGTCCATTTTCTGTCCCATTTGTTTACTGAGATCTGTAGTGCACATTATAGTGAGCTGATATCCCCCATCCATAAGAATTGGAAAGACAGATATTTTTTCTGAAAGCTCAGGCCTAAGTATCCTCCCTATATGCAGATTTCTACATGATGACAGGAAAACGAGCCTCAGCAAATTGCTACTGGCAGACCAAGCTTCCCAGAAAGAAGGTGAAAGATGCATATCTGCAATGACTGAGATTGTGATTTTAACCAAGCCATAGCCTGGCTGCACCAGGATGTCTGAAGATGATGCTTTAGATAAGAATAGATCAAGAGGCCTCTGTTCTCCAAAACTAGTATTTGATAATACTAGTTGGTCATCTTCATCCTTGCTCAGACACAGAGAGCAAGAGAGGCAAGCGTCAGAGACCCTGGGACACACCCAGGGATGGGAACAATCTCCTGTTCCTGGAGCATCCTTGTAAAGCAGGAGCTGTCAGGAGGAGACACACCTTCTCCAGGAGGTGACATCTTCATCCCCTGTTCTCCCAAAACCACGCATGCCTGTTAAATTGTTAGTCTCCCTTTCTCACCTCCTCCCAAATCTTTCCTACACTCTAAATCAAAGGAAAGTCATGAATTAGCTCCAGTAACAACACCCACCAGCATAAGTGGTTTCACAGCAATAAATATCCCCACCCCCACACACACAATTATTAGTCTTTTGTTAAAACAAACAAAACTGTTTGCAGTAAGACCTAGACCCTGGGGCATGAATATATCTGTGTATCTTTCACTGCAGTTTAGGAAGACACACACACATTTCTCTCACACACACGTTCCTAAAACCTGCTGTCATAAACACAGACTGAGGCAGAACGTGCAATGAAATTAAACAAAAAAACTCACTTTCCTGACTTTTCAGGTATAAGCACAATGGATATTAAACAAATGTATTAAGTGCCCTAGTGCTTCATTCTCAGCTATGTATAGTGTGAACTAGTAACTAACTTGGTTAAAAAAGTTAAACAGCACAAGAAATAAACAAGGAGTCCTGTGGCACTTTTAAAGACTAATGAATTTATTTATTGCGTGAGCTTTTGTGGGAGAAAATCCCACTTTGTCAGACTCTTAATTTCCTCATCTTTAAAGCGTCTGACAAAGTGGGATTTTCTCCCACGAAAGCTCATGCGATAAATAAAAGAGTCCTATGGCACTTTTAAAGAACAAAAATAAAACTCCACAGGATCCTCCCTGCCAGGCCAATTCTCCTTCCCCCTCCCATGGCTTGGGAAGCACCTCTCCCCACTATTTCCCCTTCCCCTGGGTTCTGCACTTCTCCCCTGGGCCAGCACCTGGCCCCAGACCCACTCCCTACACCACAGCTGTCTCTCGAGGCCCCCTCTGTCCTGCGCCTGGCCCCTGAGCCAATTGACTCCCTCTAGCCCCATCCCCCCCACCCCAAGCCCATGCCTGGAGCATCCAGCTCCAAAGTCCTCCCACCCAGCACACTACTTTGCGGGTGGAGAGCTGCCAGACATCGACCCCACTCTCTCCCCCTCCCACTTACACATTCCTGCCTCTGCTGTGCTACGCAGTAGGGGTGGGAGATTTGGAAAGGCTCCCTGGCCCTCCTGTTCTCCGGAGGCTCCCCAGCTCTCAGGTACCTGGTCCTCCTGTTCCCAGCTCCGCAGTCCTCCCGTTCCTCACTGGCTGGCCCCCCCCCCCCCCCCCCCCCCCTTACTTGGCCAGAGCTGCAGAGGCATCCAGAGTCATTCCTTGACCAGGCTGCTCCCACTCTGAACACACTCTGTCTGAGCATGCTTAGGGTGGGAGATTTGAAAAATCCCCAGCCCAGCTGCTGCTCCCAGCTGACCAGGGCAGGGCGGAATATGCATTCCACCGGAGTTTTCTGTTTTTCTGGGCCCCGAAATGCTGGTCCATCAAATTTGTGGGCCCCAGAACAGCATTCCAGGGCATTCCAGCTTGCTTTAACCTCTGCTTATCCTTCACATCCTTTGCTAGCTGCAACTCCAATTGCCCTTTGGTCTTTCTGATTTTATCCCTACAGGCCCGAGCAATATCTTTATACGCCTCCCTAGTCATCTGTCCAAGCGTCCACTTCTTGTAAACTTCCCTTTTGTATTTCAGCTCACTGCAGAGTTCTCTGCTAAGCCACGCTGGGTGCCTTCCACATTTGCTGTTCTTTCTGCACATAGGAATGATCTTCCTGTGCCCTTAGTGGGCACAGTAGTATTCTTTAAAATACAGCCAGCTCTCTTGGACGCCTTTCCCCTTCAGATTAGCCTCCCAAGAGATCCTGCCCGTCTGTTCCTTGAGGGAGCCAAAGTCTGCTTTTCTGAAGTCTTGGTATAAATCAGTGGCATGGCCTCCTCTGAAATGCTGCCTGCCATTTTGGTCGCTTGAAAAGGATATTGCAGTTTCAGAGGGGTACAAAGAAGAGTGAGAATAATCCAGGGCCTGGAGATTGTGATGAAAACTGGGGTTGTTACCTCAGAAAGGAGATGACTCAAAGGGGGTGTGATAGAAGTTTATAATAAACCAATGACCTAAAGAAGGGAGATCAGGAATTTCTGTTCTCCCTGTGTCATAACAAAGGACAAGGAGACAGCAAATGAAATGGAAAGGTGGCAAATTCAAAAAAGGAAATCAGTTTTCATCTTGTCTGTAATTAGACGGTGGAACTCACTGCCACACACCTTTCTCTGAGGCAGCTGGTGGTGGGGTGGAGGGACCTCAGCTCTGATCCAGTCTGGCTTTTCCTATGAGCTTGGTCTAGAGTGAAGCCATGCTGGAAGCACGTCACAAGGCGGGGATAATGTGTCCCATTGCAGGACTTGGTCCTGATCCTCAGATCAGAGATGACACTGCCCTTCAGCAGAGATGCTAAAACAGGTCTTGTGAAGTCCCACATGTCCCGGTTGATTGTCACTGTCTCAGGGTCTGGTCTGACCTACGTGCCCGGAGCAATGTTCCCTTCTTCTGATGGGGGTCAGTATCCCAGCTATGTGGCTGCTGAGCACATGAAGGCTGCTTCGTTTTCCTGTGTTCACACCATTCCACCACCATTTCATTTGGAGATGTTGGCTAGGCCCTGTTAATCTCCAGGACAGTCTCTTTGTTAGCCCTAGCCCCTGTTCCATCATTCAGAACTTCAGTGGTCTCTCTCTTCTCCACAGGGCACAAGCGAGCTAGTCTGAGAGACGTCTTCCAACTGTACTGTGGGCTGAGCCCTGGCACAACGGTGCGAGACCTCATATGCCGCTACACTCTGCAACTCCAGAGAGTGGATGAAAGGTCGGAGCCTACATCCCCTTTACAAAGGAATCTCTAATGAGGCCATGACATCACTGGATGCCTGTGAAAGTGCAGATGAATACTAATGGCTCAGTGATGTGGGATGCCTGTGGTCCAGGGCTAGCTCAGGGTGTCCCCCTCAGTATCATTAACCCAACTTTACAGATGGGGAAACTGAGGCATGGCAGCAAAGTGACTTGCCCAAGGTCACACAGTGAAGCTGCAGCAGAGGCAGGAGCAGAACCCAAGTCTCCCCCTGAGTCTTTCTTGCTCTAGCACCTTCTCTCAGAGTCCGAGTGAAAGTACAGTTCACTTCCTGCCAGCCCAGCAGCCCTTACTGCTGGATTATGTGATGTACTCATGGGTGAGTCAGCCTGCTGGCATGGCTCAGGTTGGAGGATAGGTTGAGTTGAAGCCAAGCCCTTCCCCTCACCCAGCATTTGAGACTTTGTGGCTGGTGAACAGACCCATTCAACTCTAGGTTTCCAGGATGGCGTTCCTAATGAGACCGATGCGGTCTTCTCTATCTCAGGAAGCTTATCCAGTTTGGTTTGATGAAGGGCCTCATACGACGGCTCCAGAAGTACCCCGTGAAGATAGTGCGGGATGAGAAAAGTCACCCAGCACGGCTGTACACAGGCTGTCACAGCTACGATGAGATTTGCTGTAAAACAGGTACAGGAATGCTGCCATATGTGAGTGAGTGAGTGAGAGAGAGAGAGAGATAGACCAGGGATGGCTCAGTAGTAGGAGAGGGACCTAATGTCTTTAATGTTTTATACTCTGTTGTTTGCATTGCAGTAGCACCTGTGAACCACGTTGGTGGGCCAGGACCCCCTTGCATTAGGATCCTGTGGAAGAGATTTTGTCCTACATTTGCAGCAATTTGGATGAGTTGCAACAATATGAAGGGGTTGCAAGTCACCAGACAAACCTAAATGAAATAACTTGCAGACGTTGCCCTCCTGTCTTAGCAGACCCTTTCAGCTGAACCCATTTGGTTTCTTAATTTTTTTCCTGACCCTTTCTTGAATCTTGTTTAAACAGCAAATAACGGAGGGTTCCCAATAGGATTGGTGCTGTTTGAAGACAGCGCTGTCCCCAACTCCATGAGGTTTCCTGAGAGAGATCCCACTTTGTCAGACACTTGAAAATGGGGGAAAAAAGAACAGGAAGGAGCTCTTTCCTATACTTTTTTCCCATTTTCAAGCATCTGATGATGTGGGATCTCTCCCACGAAATCTCATGCAATAAATGTTAGTCTTGAAAAGTGCCACAAGACTCATTGTTTGTTTTGGCATAGGGATGTTACTAATGGTGGTGGGGGTGATGCATGAGCCAGTGAAATCACTGGCTATACCAACAAGGGAGGATGCCCCCTGGGAAGAGCTATAACAGAAATGGAAAGTCAAACGCTGAGTGTTGAGGTGAGCAGTTTTGTGAGCATGACTGCAGTGGGGGTAGAGGTTAGAGGTGGCAAAGCAGGACAAGAAGAACCTGCACTATGCCAAGCTACATGGACACTTGCTTCTGTGAGATGTGACCAGGGGCGCTAAAATGGTAATACAGAGACAGCCAGGATCAAACCATTGTCTGTTTACTCTAGATTTCTATTTCAGCCCCTTTTCAGGTGACCAAACTGGGAGACGCACAATCCAGAATCCGTGGATTAATTGTTGGGTCTTGGTTTGAGCTGAAGAATGACACGATGGTTCTAAATAAGAGTTGGGAAATCTCGGCCCAGCCCAGACGTTCATGTCTTCACATGTGCCATGAGTGGGTCATGTCACCTCTTTGAGCCTGCTTTCTTACCACCATTTACCCCCCACCCCCAAGGGATAACAGGACTTTTGAAGGCAGGCTGCACACATAAGTGCCATAGATGTACTGTTTCTTACACTGGTGTTCTCTGATACTTCCCAGGCATGAGCTACCGAGAGCTGGATGAAAGGCTGGAGAATGATCCCAACATCATTGTTTGCTGGAAGTGAATTTCTGTGGGGAGAGGAATAGGAAGTACCAGTAGCACTCTGTCCCACAGAGAAAAGACTACTGGAAACAGATGGCTGAGTAAGCCACAGCTCAAATGAATCTGAGATCCCAGAGAGCATGTGGTGTATTTCAGGCTAATGCTGCTCGGAGAGAGAGACTGAACTGACATCAGATGTCTCTGAGTTCCTACGTCATGGCAAAGCATGAGCCTGTGTCTCCATGCAGAGTGAACAGTGGATGCTAGCCAGCTACTTTTTTGCCAGATGCCACTGAAATTGTTGGTTCCACAGTGTCTGAGCCTACCTTCTTCTGTCGGTCTAGGTCATGTAGAAACATTGTCATCATTATTAAGGGAATTGCAGGAAGGTACATGTGGAATCTACAGGTGGGACACCAGAGTCCTTACATTAAAAGGGAAGGGTCCCAGTTGCCTTTCCACTCTCAGAAGCTCTGATGGTTTTGCCCCACCTGTTTCTAGTCTTTCCCTAGCTATCTTTTCCAGCACTTCCCATTGCTGCAGGGAAGGAGACACCTGTCCTGGCAGTGTGCCTGCTGCTCTGCAGATCTACCAGCAGGGGGCAGTGTAGGAGTGGAGTGGCCAAGCTAGGTAAAGAGAGTCAGGAGTTTAGTGAGCAGATCAGAATAAATCTGTTCAAATTGCATTTTGGTGAATTTCCAACTTCATGGAGGATAAAAAATGGGGTGTGTGAGCTGGTGGTGTAATGGGACCGAAAGGAACCAGTGTGGCTTTGGTTACAGGTGGGGAGGAGAGGAAATAGTTAACAGGCCCTTGTCTATTGCAGGGTTTCCCAACCAGGAGTCAGCACCCAAAACGGGCGCCAGAATGTTTCCAAGGGTGGTGTGGCCACTCCTGTCCTATGGGACTGGCTGGGCTTGCCTCCCTGCTCCAAGTCCTGCAGTGTCCAGAGTCTGAACTCCATCCTGGTGGGGCAAACTTGAGTGAGTGTCGATGTAGTTCCATGATCCTGATCATGCCCCACTGACACCTTTGGTCCAGCCGGGTATGGGCCAAACCTGAGTAGTGCTGCAACCCAGAGATTACAATGCCTGGAACAGAGTCAAGCCCTACCGCCCTTGGAGGGCAGGAGCCACCGCTGTTGGGTGAATGTTGGGCCAGGACCCGATGCCTCCCACGAGCAGGCTGTGACTAAAACTACCCCGGGGCAGGGCTGTAAGCAGGGTGGGCCAAGTGAAGCACTGGATCCAGCCTCATCATCGTTGAGTAAAGGATCTGACCATAATTCACACACATCGAAGCACTCACAGGGTTCTTCAACCGTCCCCTGCAGTGTGGGAGCGCCGGGCCGGGCCGGCACCGCAGCCTGTGACAGCCCAGAGCTGTGAGTGGGGGAATAAAGAGCAACTTTACAAGTGGCACCGGGGTGTGGAGCCAGGGCGCTGCTGGACTCGCCCGGCCCTTCCTACTGCAGCAGGCAGTGGGGCCCGTCTCGGAGACCTTGTTGGTCCCCCGCCCGGGCGGACACGTGTCACGTCCCCGTGGGGCACGAGGGGGTAAGACGCCGCCACGGGAGGGGGCGGGGCCGGGCGCCTCTCAGTCTCCATGGTGACGGCGTCGGGCCATGGCGGAGGCTGCAGCGCTGCTGCTGCCCGGGGAGGCCGAAGCCCTGGTGCAGGCGCTCCGAAGCGTCCCGCTGCGGGACACCGGGAACCACGGGTCCGAGACGGGCCCTACGGGACAGGGCGCAGGGAGCCCCTGAAAGGGGGGGGTTGGTTGTGGGGGGGTGGAGTTGGTAGGTGTGAGGGGGTCGGGTTGGGGTCGATGGGTGTGAGGGGGCAGGGTCTGGGGGTGTGGGGTTGGTGGGTTTGAGGGGGTGAGGTGTAGGTGTTAGGGGGTGGAGTTGGTAGGTGGGAGGGGGCAGGGTCTGGGTGTGAGGGGTGGGGGTGGAGTTGGTGGGTGGATGTGAAGGGGCAGGGTCTGGGTGTGGGGGCTGGGTTGGTGGGTGTGATGGGACCCTAAGTGAGGGGGACAGCTCACTAGCTTGGCATGTATGTCTCTGAGTGGGGCACATGACATGCCTGGGGCTGGCCAGGACAGCGTTGAAGGGGAGGCTGGGGTACCAGGTATGCCATGGGCTGTGTGGACACTGACTGCCCTGCTCCTGCTCCCTAGATGGCTCTGGCAGCATGAGGCCATCGAGAAGCTGAACATGCAGGCTATCCTGAGTGCCTCTGCTGGCCAGGAAGAGCTCCTAATAGAACTGCTGGTGAACTATGCCAAGGTGAGCAGTGTGCAGGTGCCCTGCCATATGTGGCAAGCATTGAGTGGACAACACAGAGAGGGAAAGTTTGGTAGGGTCTCATTCACCCATCTCCCCCAACTCTAGCAACCTTGTGTAACCTGCGGGTGGGCTGAATTCATTTAGTTGCCTTTCTCCAGTGCCCCACAGAAATCAATCCCAACCCCTATGGGGAAAGCAGCTGGAGACCCAGGATCCAGTCTGTACACGACTCACGGCGAAGCTTGCTCAGAGCTACACTCACACATTAAATACTACTAAAAACAAACATAACAATGAACTTTATTAACTACTAACTAAATGAACCTTATCCTAAGAAAACAAACTACAATTAACCAAGAACAATCCCTTGCATGAAAGATACCCAAGAGTCCCAAAGTCTGTGTGGAGTTCACCCAACTCTCAGCTACAGTCTCTGTTCCAGTGTGGAAGCTTGAGTGGCAAGAAATAGCTGTCCTCTTCTTTCTTTGCTGGGATCCTCTGTAGCATTCCATGCAGGCTTTCTCTTCTCCTCTGCAACCAGCCCTCAGTCCCATATGCATGTCTGCAAGGTCTGTCGCAAATGACTCCTTTACATGGAGAAAACATCTTGTTCACTCCTGGCTCAGCTCCTCTCCAGAACTCTGAGCACATGGTCTCCCCTCAAGGCAGCGCCTGCCTGCTGTCTGCTCAGGCTGCTGCTGTCCAGTTATCTGACTGACAACAGCACATCACACCAGCAGGGTACACTGTGGAGCATGCTCAAATTGCTACCACTCCCTGCTTCTGGAAGTTTCCAGTTGTGGGTCGCTAATCTGCCCAACAACAGTAACCCACCCTCACCAGGTCTCTCAGAGATAGCCTTTTCAGGCATATGGGTTACACTTGCTGCTACTGTGCATAGTCCAAGTAAGCTTCTAAGTTCTACCCCTTCCTTTGGGGAGACAAATCCACAGTATAATTCATTTTACTGTCAGGAAATGTGGCCAGATATGGAGCCCAAATTTTCCTTTCCAGACACACTCTGTTGTACCAACTTAATTAAGTTCTCTCCCTCTTGGCATCTGCACCCTTCCAGTGCTGTGCAGCCAGCCTTGTCCGTGACACTGTGTCCTGGATCTCAGTCATTTAGCCACATTATAGATTTTAAAGTCAGAAGAGACTATGCTCATCATCTAGCCTGACCCAGTAATTCCTGAATCAAACCCATATCTTATGGTTGAGTTAGCCCATATTTCTTTTTAGATTGGCTGTCTCAATCTTGAGTTAAAGACTTCAAGTGACAGAGACTTCACCACTTGCCTCCATAACTTGCTCCACTCTGTTAAAAATAAGTGCCTTATTTTCTATATTTGTTACATTTTTGGCCCTTGTTTGCTCCTCCTGTAAGCCTAGTCAGCTCCCAAATCATAGCTATTGCTCACTTCTCTGGTCCCTCCAGTTTGTCTACATTTAGAATCATAGAATAATAGGGTTGGAAGGGACCTCACGAGGTCATCTAGTCCAACCCCCTGCTAAAAAGCAGGACCACTCCCCCTAAATCACCCCAGCCAGGGTTTTGTCTAACCGTGCCTTAAAAATCTCCAAAGATGGAGATTCTACCACCTCCCTAGATAGCCCATTCCAATGCTTCACCACCCTCCTAGTGAGAAAGTTTTTCCTAATATCCAACCTTGACCTCCCCAGCTGTAATTTGAAACCATTGCTCCTTGTTCTGTCCTCTGTTACCCTCAAGAACAGCCTAGCTCCCTCCTCTTTGGAGCAACCCCTCAAGTAGTTAAAGGTTGCTATCAAATCTCCCCTCAGTCTTCTCTTCTGTAGACTAAATAAGCCTAGTTCCTTCAGTCTCTCCTCATAAGTCATGTGCCCCAGCCCCCTAATCATTTTTGTTGCCCTCCGCTAGACTCTTTCTAATTTGTCCACATCCTTTCTGTAGTGGGGAGCCCAAAACTGGACACAGTATTCCAGATGCGGCCTGACCAGTGTCGAATAGAGGGGAATTATCACATCCCTCGATCTTCTGGCAATACTCCTGCAGCCTAATATGCCATTGGCCTTTTTGGCAACAAGGGCACACTGTTGACTCATATTCATCTTCCCGTCCACCATAACCCCCAGGTCCTTTTCTACAGCGCTGCTACTTAGCCGATCGGTCCCCAGCCTGTAGCAGTGCATGGGATTTTTCCGTCCTAAGTGCAGGACTTTGCCCTTGTCTTTGTTGAACTTCAAGAGGTTTCTTTCGGCCCAGTGGTCCAATTTGTCCAAGTCTCCCTGCCCTCCAGAGTATCTACCATTCCCCCCAACTTGGTGTCATCCGCAAACTTACTAAGCACGCAGTCTATTCCATCATCAAGATCATTAATGAAGATGTTGAATAGAACCGGCCCCAGGACCGACCCCTGGGGCACTCCACTCGTTACCGGTTGCCAACCAGACATCGAGCCATTGATTCCTACCCGCTGAGCCCGTTGATCTAACCAGTTTTCGATCCACCTTACGGTCCACTCATCCAACCCATACTTCCTTAACTTGCCAGTGAGAATGCTGTGGGAAACCGTATCAAAAGCCTTGCTAAAGTCAAGGTATACCACGTCAATGGCTCTTCCCACATCCACAAATCCAGTCATCTCATCATAGAAGGAAATCAGGTTGGTCAGGCACGATTTGCGCTTGGTGAATCCATGTTGACTGTTCCTGATCACTCTATTTTCCTCCAAGTGTTTCAGGATGGATTCCTTGAGGACCTGCTCCATGATTTTCCCAGGGATTGAGGTGAGGCTGACCGGTCTGTAGTTCCCCAGATCCTCCTTTTTCCCTTTCTTAAAGATAGGTACTATATTTGCCTTTTTCCAATCCTCCGGGACCACCCCCGTTCACCACGAGTTCTCAAAGATAATGGCCAGCGGCTCTGCAATCACTTCCCCCAACTCCCTCAGCACCCTTGGATGCAGTTCATCCGGCCCCATGGACTTGTGCACATCCAATTTCATTAAGTGTTCCCTAACCTGACTTTCCATCACCGAGGGCCACTCTTCCCTCCATTCCGCGTTACCCCGTGTAGTAGCCTGGGAGCTGGCCCTCCCTGTGAAGACTGAAGTAAAAAAAGCATTGAGTACTTCAGCCTTTTCCGCATCATCCACCACAAGGATGCCTGCCCCATTCAGTAAGGGACCTACACCACCTCTGATCCTTTTCTTGTTGCTGATATACTTATAGAACCCCTTTCTGTTATCCTTCACATCTCTTGCTAGCTGCAACTCCAATTGTCCTTTGGCCTTTCTGATTTTATCCCTGCAGTCCCGAGCAATATCTTTATATGCCTCCCTTGTCATCTGTCCAAGCTTCCACTTCTTGTAAGCTTCCCTTTTATGTTTCAGCTCCCCGCAGAGTTTCCTGCTAAGCCACGCTGGTCGTCGTCCACATTTGCTATTCTTTCTGCACATCGGAATGTTATCTTCCTGTGCCTTTAACAGGGTTTCTTTAAAATACAGCCAGCTGTCTTGGACACCTTTCCCCTTCAGATCAGCCTCCCATGAGACCCTGCCCATCAGCTCCCTAAGGGAGCCAAAATCTGCTTTTCTGAAGTCCAGGGTGTGTGTTCTGCTTCTTTCCTTCCTTCCATTGATCAGGATCCTGAACTCTACCATCTCATGGTCGCTGCTGCCCAGGTTGCCATTTACTTCTACCTCCCCAATCAATTCTTCTCTGTTTGTGAGCAATAGGTCTAGAGGTGCAAGGCCCCTAGTTGGTTCCTCCAGCATTTGTACTAGAAAGTTGTCCTCAATATTCTCCAAAAACTTCCTGGATTGCCTGTGCACTGCTGTATTATCTTCCCAGCAGACATCAGGATAATTGAAGTCCCCCATAAGAACCAGGGCCTGCGACGAACTGGAAACTTCTGTTAGTTGTCCATAGAACGCCTCATCCACCTCCTCCTTCTGGTCTGGCAGTCTGTAGCAGACACCCACCACAACATCCCCCTTGTTGCATTCTCCCCTAAACTTAACCCACAGACTTTCAACCATCTTGTTTCCACTTCCATAGTGGAGCTCCGAGCAGTCATACAGCTCTTTTACATATAGCGCTACTCCTCCCCCACTTCTTCCCTGCCTGTCCTTCCTGAACAATTTATATCCATCCCTGGCAGTGCTCCAGTCATGCAAGTTATCCCACCCTGTTTCTGTTATTCCAATTATATCATAAGTTCCTTGTCTTTGCCGGTACTACCAATTCTTCCTGCTTGTTTCCCAGGCTCCTCGCATTTGTGTACAGGCACCTAAGATACCGGGCCCATTGCCCTACTTTGCCCTGTCTATTCTCCCTCCTGTCGCATCTTCCTCCTTGCAATTTCTCCTGGTGTCCTCCTTCCCCACTCACCTGAGGTATTATGACTTCATCAGGAAATAAAAAACAGTTATTTGATTTCCCCCCCCCCAGTTCCAACTACCCTCTCTTTTATTCCTGCTGTTACAGCCCCAGCATCCCCCAAGTTCCATCCCTTCCCCCAGGTTTCCCTCAGTTTCACTTACCTGTGGGCCTTGGTCACCTTCCCCCTTCGAACCTAGTTTAAAGCTCTCCTCACCAGGTTAGCCAGCCAGCTTCCAAATACGCTCTTCCCCTTCCTGGATAGGTGGAGTCCATCTCTGCCTAGCAGTCGTTCTTCCTGAAACAGCACCCCATGGTCGAGGAAGCCAAAGCCCTCCTGGTAACACCATCTCCGCAGCCAGGCATTCACCTCCAGGATGCATCTGTCTCTGCTCAGGTCCCTACCCTTGACCGGAAGGATCGAGGAGACCACCACCTGTGCACCGAACTCCTTCACCCATGTTCCCAGAGCCCTGTAGTCCCCTTTGATCTGCAGAGGGTCACCTCTCGCAGTATCCTTGGTTCCCACATGGATGAGTAGCATGGGGTAGTAGTCAGAGGGACGGATGATTCTCGACAATCCCTCCATAACATCTCAGATATGGGCCCCTGGCAGGCAGCATACCTCCCGAGAAGCCTTATCTGGGTGACAGATGGGTGCCTCCGTCCCCCTCAGAACAGAGTCCCCAACCACCACAACCTGACGTTTTCTCCTGGGTATGATGGTTGTGATCCTCCCAACCTCGGGGGTGCATGGCTTCTCCTCTTCCACCTCATCTCCCATCTGTAGTGCTGCAAAGCGGTTCTTTACCACAACAGAGGGTGGGATGGGAGCAGGGGTGGAGCACTGTCTGCTGCCAGAAGTAACCAGCTGCCAGTGTCCACCCTCTGCTTGAGCCATCTCATCCTTCTCCGAGGGTGTGGCAGCAGTCCTTTGCCTCTGGATAGTTTCTTCATCCTTGTATGTTTCCTCATGGATGCTATCCAGGAACTTCTCCAGGGCATGGATACTCCTGAGCCTGGCCACCTCCTCCTCCAACTCCCCCACCTGCTTCCTGAGAGATTCCACCAGGAGACACCTGTCACATTGAATGATCTCCCCAGCCTGACCGTCTGAGAGTGGGAAATGCAGGCCACAGTCCTTGCAAGTCCACGCCAGGATCTGGGTAGAGATATCCACGGTCAGTATGTCTGTCTGGATACAGGTGCAGGTGGAGGAGACAGTAGCAGTGCTGGCACAAGCGGCGTGGGTCCTCTTCACCATAGTAGCTACACAAACCACAAACTTCTCCCAAAGTCCCTCGCAAACTCCCCTGTTTGCAGTCCCTGTTCACAAGCTTGGGGCACTGAACTGAACATTGAATGCAAGTTTGGTTGCACCAGAGAGGGACTGTTGTTAAACAGTAAGTCTCTGTGCATGAGATCATGGGCTGCATGTCTGATGTGTTAGGAACTAGATTAGCAGAAGTTTTCCTCACTCCTTTCCCTGTACTAGGTGTACTGTCCCACCTTGCCCAATAGAAAGGTAGGACTGTCAATGGAATGAAGCAGGTAGTACTATAATGAGGCACATGAAAGTACCTCGTTTAACAGTGCAACAAAACTGTCAACTAGGAGAGCTGCAGTTTGTTCCAGCACCCTCTCCTCTGGGACTGAAATACTCTTATGGCGCTTGGCTTCTCTGTCCCACTGATAGTTTTTTTTACCTGGACCATTCACTGAACCTGAAAGGTTACACTTTCCACTGTCTACTGTTCTGTCCAGATCCCTACTCTCATTGAGGAATTGATCTCTGTGGAGATTTGGAAGCACCAGGTGTTCCCTGTGCTGTGCCAGCTGGAGGATTTCAAGCCAAAAAGCACCTTTCCCATCTACTTGGTGGTGAGTATAGAGAGGTCTCAGAGAACAAACTTGCATAGTATTCACGTGTGCTGCCATGATCTGGATTGTCCTACACAGTTGGCACCACGGCATGGTACCTCTGCTCCAGCAGGCCTGCATCACAAGACACATTGTCTGCATCCCATTAAGACTTTTAATATGGTAGCTGCATGAGAGTCATTTTTACAGGTAAAAAACTCTTATGAAACAAATTCTGAGGGAGCATCACTGTTCATAAGGGGTGGATGGGAGAGATGAGGTTTTAAGCAATGGCTTAATGACAAAATGACTTATTCTTATTTACATAGGGCCTTTCTTCTCAAGAATCCCAAAGCACTTCTTTACACAAGGATCACTCCCCCTACACCTCTGAAATGCAGTCTCCCTGGGGTAAAACATTATGGCTGTTTAACTGCACACAGCAACACCACTGCATAAGTTGAGGTCAGGCAATAAGGAAGGATCTCCTATCCAATGAAAACTACAATGTAATCATTTAGTATCTCAGAGTACAAGCCAGCAGAGAGGCCACACTGGCTGCCTGCATGATAAACTTGCAGACTGCAGTCAATTGCTCTTTCTATCTTTGGCCAGGACACTGAGATAACACTGCTCCATAAAAAGAGCCATAGACTCTTGAATGACCAAAAGTTCTCAGGCCTGTGATTTTATACTTCATTCAAGCACTGCATGTGGATAGTATCCTGGCCATTTAACATGACACTAAAAACCTCTTGCTTCTAAAAAATGGAAGAGACCATCTTTTCTGCTTTGTTTCATTGCCTTTTAGTTAGCGCAGTTCACTGGTGTTCGAGTTGCCAAGTGACAGGATTCCACACTGTCCATGTGTCCCTCATGTATGTGGAGGAAAGACAGTCAGTCCAGTAAGTTCTTGGGACTCTAAGAAATCCTGCCACACTCCTGTCTACCCTGGACATTTCAGCTCTGGCCACTAGCTAAAGCTGCATCCCAGGGCACTCTCCTGGGAATTGTGAGCAATAGATAATCCATTCTAGTCCAGTACTCTGGCTCTGATGGCAGCCAAGGATGAATGTTTTAAAGGAAAGTTTAGAATTTCGTTCTCCATCACTTGTAATACAGCTAATGTGCTGGGCTTCCAAGCAACTTCACAGCAACATCTGCCAGCTGATGGGATCTCTTGGGTGAAACACCTTGGTGACTAGAAACCTAGGCTTCTGTAAGAATTTCTGTGAGAGGTCTTCACTGGCCATTCTGGTGGTTGGACTGATCTCAATAGCAAAGGACACATCAGTATCTCAGAGTACAAGCCAGCAGAGAGGCCATACTGGCTGCGTGCATGATAAACTGACTGCAGTCAGTTGCTCTCTCTATCTTTGACAGAGGTTCAGACTCAAAGCTGCAGTCTGCCATAGGAGCATGACAGAGCATTGCTTATTGGGACCTGTGGTTTCCATAGGCCATATATCTGTATTAAGGATGAACCTGGTTAAGGAGTCTGTAGGTTGCATTGGCCTTATTTGCTCGGCTTTTGGCTGCACCTATGTTAGAGATACTACAGTGACATGCCACAGGCTGGATGCTTATTGCTGTGGACACTGTAGATGATGTATCACTACATTTATCTGACCAATGCTCTGTCTCTCCATGTTCCCTTCAGCTGCACCATGAAGCTTCTATTATCAACCTCCTGGAGACAGTGTTTTTTCACAAGGTAAGAGGCAAGTTCAGCTGTGTTAAACCAAAGGCCCCAGAACGGGAGAAATCCTAGATGATTTCAGGTCATTGCATAATGAAGCATGACAAACCTTTCCCAAAAATTGCAATGAGAGGCAGCGTGGTATAGTGAACAGATCATGGGAATAGATTCCAGATCTGTGATGAAGTGGGATTTTTCTGTAGTATTTTTATGATTGCCTCTGTTTCCCTTATATTTTCCCCTTCTGTGTTCCTTCATTTTTCCTGTATTTTGCCTGGCTACCTGGGGTCAGGGGAAAGGACTAAGTCTGCTGTCAGGGCAGACTAAGAGAGATAGGTGAATATGCATCGCCTAGTTGTCTAAATCTGAATTGGTCATTTAAAAAGGACTACCTGAGGCTGACTCCATATCAATAGATAATCTGAATGACAATGGAAAATCCAGTCACCAAGATATTGATACCTACAACAGACTGAGGAGGTCAAACTGTGGGGGAGACACAGAACCTGAACATGCTGTTCAGTACAGTGTGGCAGGGGCTCTCTGCTGACCAGAATGGACTGTACTTTAACCTTTATTTCTGTTTGCTGACCTAAGGACTACCATGTTCTATGTGCCAGGGTGAGCAATAAATGGTGACCTTATTTTAAAGGCTTCCTGTATCACTGTCAATACTCACTGAGAGCACTGTGCCATGAGAAGCTACAGTACAGCCTCCCGCAGGACTCTTGCTAGGCTGGATTCACTGCTGGGAACCACAGAGATATGGGATGCTGCATGCTGGTGCCAAAGCCCCAGTTTTGGAGGACACAGACCTGCCCCTGTGGCACTGTGTGGGTCCTTGGAACCTAGCATGCGAAAGCAGTCACTCCCAGGAGACTTGGTGACAGGTTGGGCCGTAGACCAGACCCTGTGAAAAGACCCCCTATATTCTAGTTACAGTTCTGCCACTTTAAAGATAAGCATAAAACCCCAGACAACTGAGAAGATGGAAATACAGAGGTAAGGCAACCCAACTCTGCTGCATAGCTGTCTATGTTCAGCCTAAGGCATATGGTGGAGCTCAGTCAACCCCCTATAACACTGAAATTTGCAAGTATTGTTGCAGTTGGAGTGGTGTTTTCTAATCAGAAGGCCTCTGAAAAATGGTCTTTCTGAAGAGAATACCTTCTATCAAACAGCACCCTTTTCCCTTTGTGTAGGAGATCTGTGAGTCAGCTGAGGACACCATTCTGGACTTGGTTGACTATAGCCACCGAAAACTGACCCTACTAGCAGCTCAGAACACCAGAGGGGAGTTTCCAACCCAGGAAAAGCTTCAGCCTGAGGATCTGGCCAATGCATCATCAATGCAGGTGGGTTAAAAGTGCAAGTTTCCAGCTTCCAGCAGGGAGATACTTTGGAGGGAAGTTAAATTCGTATGACTGGGAAAGACCATAATTATCACCATGGTGGCCTTCAAATCTAGAACCTGATGCATAAATCTACTGTACCAGAGTATTCCTCTACATGAATGTGGTGTTGGTGGAGGTCTCTTGATTGGTGATTTGTTCTCACTGGTGGCTCAGCATAAGTAAAGATGCTGCAAGTTTTTCCCACTGTATCCTACAAGTGTGCTTTAAGTATGACCTTCTGAGACTATCCATAGGGCAAAAGGGCAGTCCAGTTTCTAAGAACCATTGAGTCTTTGACCCCTCTGCTAAGACAAGGAGTGAGGGAACCAGTCAGTGGTTATTGCAATGGTGACTTTTGTAGATCTTTAGAAGTTTGCACTTGGAACATATCTAAGACTCACTTCACACAGCCAGCTAATCTCAGGAGATGGTAACAACTGAGCCTCCACTGTCCTGGGCCTGTTTTGAAGTACTGACCCGAGGGGAAAAAAAGGCCATACCAATCTCCTGAACCGTTGCTTGTTCTGGTGTTTCATTGTTGTTGATCCATATCTTGTTGCTTTTTCAGTTGCTTTTTGGCATGAGACAGTATTATGCATCCAGAATTTTTTTCCTCAGCTCTTAAAATTCTTCTCTGTAAATGGGTCACACCATCAGAATCTTCTGAAATGGATTTAAATGAGACACAGCAACCTCAGCAATGGTCTCCAGAATTGCATTCACCCTTTGTCCTCCTGCCCAAACTTATGCTCATCTTCAAAAGCTAGAGAGGAAGTCATGGGACTCCTGAGAACAATAAGGATGTTTTTCCGGAAGTGTTTCCCCACTGGACAATTTTGATCACCTTTGGAGCTGGCCCAAGGGAGAATGACTTTCCCAGCTATTGCAGTAAAATATTGAAAAATGCCTCTCTTGAGAGGATTCCGCAGATTATAAAACCAGAGTGGATCACTGCAATCATCTAGGCTGACCTCCTGTATAAAACAGACCAGAGAACTTCCCCAGTGTAATTCCTGTTTGAATTGGCTTATCTTTTAGAAAAATGTCCATCCAGTTCACTGATGCCTGGTCCAGTCTCTGCTAACTTTATGCACAGCTACCTTTCCCCATGACAGAGTTAAACCAACTCTCTTTTCCATGATGGAGCCTATTGCTTTTTATTATTTGTATTACCACAGCACCTAGACACCTTAATCATGGACCAGAACTCTATTAGGTTAGCTACTGTACACACAGAACAAAAAGACAGTTCCTCAAAGGAACTTACAGTCTCAGTATAAGTCAAGAACAAACAGATGGATATAAGGTGAGTGAGGTAACATTTTTTATTGGGCCAGCTTCTGTTTGTGAGAGAGACAAGCTTTCAAGCTACACACAGCTCTTCTTCAGATCTGCTCTTCTTCAGATCTGACCTGAATCAGCAGCCAGATACCTGGGAAAGAATTCTCTTTAGTGTCCCATCATTGGCCATGGGAGATATTTGCCATTAGCAGTTGCAGGTGGGCTACGTGCCATTGTAGGCAATCTCTCTCATCATACCTTCCGCTCCATAAACTTATCAAGCTCAGTCTTGAAGCAAGTTAGGTTTTTTGCCTCCATTACTCCCCCTGGAAAGCTGTTCGAGAATCTCACTCTTCTGACCGTTAGGAAACTTTGTCTAATTGCAAGCCTAAACTTCTTGATGGCCAGTTTATATCCATTCATTCAACCTGACAATTGTCTCTGTGCGGGGAGTGTCCAGACACGGGTTCATGACAATGGCATTCACAGAAGGGATTCAGAGGAATACCTAAAGGTGAGGCCATGCTAATGTTAGGGTCTCTTAAATGGTGGATCAGGGCAGTTCTTATTTCTCAAATACTCAGCATCAGGATTAATTATATGGCCTGCCCTGCTGTCACCTGGCTATATGTGCTATGGTATACTTCATGTAGGGAGCCTGGTGCATTCATGTGATGGACAAGCTGTTATATTCAGGAGTGCTCACACCACTCCGCTCTCCATCACTATCTTGTGAGAAAGGCGTTTCTGTAACTGTAATTTACATTGCTGTTGGGGGAGAGATCAGCCTTATGTGGCTTGGCTTCCTAACTAGTCCTTGCCTACTGGGAGCCAACCAAGATCCTACCTCCTTTGCAACTCTGCAGAAAAAAAAGCTTGCCCTAAATCTGGAGTGCTTGTGAGTCTGTGCTTTCACCTTCTTAGGAACTACAGAAGCAGGCGGAGATGATGGAATTTGAGATCTCCCTGAGGGCTCTTTCTGTGCTCCGTTTCATCACTGATCAGGTAGACAGGTAAGCAACTATGGCTCACAGGAGAATCTGGAGATGAGCCTAGGAAATGGGGTGGGTAAGCTTAAGTCACTGTGCTGCTCTGCTGGTGTGTCAGTCCCCCTGTGCTCAGATAACATCCTGGTGTGAGATCAAGCTGTTCCCAATGGCAGCTTATGTGAATTTTGCTCCTAATCTGACTGTGATTTCATTTGAGTGACTATTATTTTTGCTTCTTCCCCAGAGCCTTGGAGGCCCTTTCCAGCTGATCTTGCATTGCTTGCATTTGGGGTTTTCACTATTTCCTCTCTTGTTTTTCTCCAGCTTGCCGTTGAGTGCCTTGACACGGATGCTGAATGTTCATAACCTGCCCTGCCTCCTGGTAGAGCTCCTGGAGCATTGTCCATGGAGCCAGCGCGAAGCAGGTATGAAGTGTGCACCCAGGGGGCTGTAGCGTTTTGTACCTGGAGCTCCATCTGGTAGGTAGTCTCCATACAGGAAGAACTATCCTAAAGTCCTCCCCACGTTCAGTTCTCACTTTTCATCTTTCACATAGATTTCCAGCTGGCCCTCCTGTCTCCCTCCCCTTCCATCCAGGTACATGAGGTTATTTCCTGCAAGAGTCTGTATTTGTCCATTGGCTCAGCTCTTGAGCAGACCTTGCTCAGCTAGGACTGGGTGGACAGCTGCCTTTCAAAAAATGGTTCCTGCTTGTGGTTGTCTCTCATCAAATCCGGCAGCTCCCCCACTGACCTCGCCAGTGCAGTAAAAGAGCACAATACAAACCTAGTGTATCTGCCATCCCCCTTTGCCCACCCCATCCCACCGTCTAAGGAATCCTCAGCCTCTGTGTGCAGCAACAGGGTAGAGAGATTTGCTTACCAGCCCACTCCTTCCTGGCAACATCCCCCTTTGCACTCCTGCTGTCTGCACAGAGGCTCCATCCAAACTGTAGTTCCAAACATGCTTCCAGCCCAAGAAACCGGGGTCACAGACAGTGGATCAGGTCAGTGTTGGCAGGGCTAACCTCGTTCAGAATCAGACTGGTTGGTCCACACTAGCATTCTCCGGGGTTCATCCACAACTGAGTGTGAGCCCGGTGGTTAAGGTAATGAAGCCTGTAGGCAGGACCACAGATCCCTGTAATGGCAAGTGAAGGCAGGTAAGTGTGGAGAGCACATGATTTCTTCCAGGTGTCAAAGCTGCTCCTAGAAGCTACTCATCTTTCTTCTCTCTTGCCACAGACCCATTGATCATTTCTTCTCTTCCCATAGTAACCCTGGTCCCCTGACCATCGTCTGCATTGCTCTGTCACCCAGAAAGGCTCCCTGAGATGAGGCGTCATTGCACATAGGAACTGCATTGTCGATGAACTCTGCATGAGGGGTTCAGGGTTTACACAGCATCTTTCCCTGGCCCTCTATCACTTCATAAAGCTTAGAGCAGTGCTTCCCAACCTTTTTGTCTCGAGGGCCACAAATATAATTTTTAGAACCCTGAGGGGCCACCAGTCTATTTAATTAAAGTTACATTAAAATTAAATTAAAATTAAATTTTAATTAAATAGACTAGTGGCCCTTCAGGCTTGTAAAAATTATATTTGTGGCCCTCGAGCCACCTCCCCCTCCATAGCTGTGCCGCCTGTGGCCCCGGCCTCCCTGTGGGCATCCCCATCAGCCACCATGCCCCACAGCTACACCAGCCCACCCCCTTCCCAGCTGGGTGCTGTTCAGTGCTGGTCCGTGTCCCCCCACTCCGCACCAGTCCGCATCCCCGCCTGCAGCCCAGGGAGCCCTGGCCAGGACCAGAGAGGAGGCGTGTGGCCGGGCTTCCAGCCAGTGGCCCAGGCAGCATGGGCCATTTTAAAAAGCCCCATGGGCCACTTTTGGCCTGCAGGCCAGGGGTTGGGAACCGCTGGCTTAGAGCATGCTGGCCTGGAGGGGGCAGTCCAGTTCTGTGTTTGAAACAGAGAGCACAATTAAATAGGAGCAAACTGTGTCCTGCAGAAAAAGACCCTGTTAAGACTTGCTGAGTGGGGCTGTTTACAAGCAGAATATAACATGGGAACCCATGCTCGCCGCTGCAAAGACTTCTCGATCTGCAGGGTTCCAGAGCAGGAGTCAGGGAAACAAGGCAGGAGATCACAGTTGGCAAAGAGGTCACACATTCAGAGGAGGAGGAACCATTGTAGGTGCAGAACTTTGCTGCTGGAGTATTTGGGGGTTTCCTTCTTCCCTTTACTAGAGGACTCCCTCCGCCCCCAGATTCTGGAGCATCATAAAGGAGCCTTGATATAAGGCCCTGCAGCAAGGGCAGGGAGTGTGACAAAGTGGACATGTGCCATAATATTTTTCAAATCCTATGTGTGCCTCAGTTTCCTGCTGTACCTTGCATCACCACCCAGTGCGGGCAAAGGATTAAGTCTGCTCTTGAGGCAGAACAGGAGATGAGTTGTGTGTCCCAATGAATGGGTGCAGCAAATGGGTCATTAAAGAACTGGCTGGAAACTTTTGAAGCCTGCCCATATCAGGGGAAACCACAGAAAAGATCCTGGGAACACCCCAGTGACCAGGACATTCACATCTAACAAACAGTGATCAAGAGGAAGAGGATTTCTCCCACCTCTTGGCGGGGAAGCTAAGCAAAGACCCAGCTCGAGAGCAAAGGGAAAGGTGTTGGAGTTAAGTGCTGCCATCTGAAGAGAGACCATGCTCTCACTATATATGGGACAGAGAGGGACCAAGAGCCTGGAGTCCATGGCAGCTTGGCTGGCTGATGGCACTGGCTTGGCCAGATGGACAAGGTTTTAAACTTCATTTCTGTCTGCTAACCCAAAGATGTCCAGTGCCATGTTCTAGCTGACTGATAAACCCTACTCTGTTTTGAAATGTGTTCCCAGTATGAAGCAGTAGTGTTGAAGCCCAGTGGCTGTCTCAGTGGTGGTGAAGGAAAAGTGAAACACTTTGGAAAGTGTGCCACACAGAAGGGGCTCTTCCTGTTTAAAAGGGCCTGTTTAAAAGCTGGGCCATAGCACTGACTCTGTGGATCTGTGACAGGGGGCAGAAGGATGAAAAGGGCACTGCTGACCCCCCACACCCTTTATATCCTCCTGCCAGCCTAGCAACACTTCTTCCATCCCAGGCTCCCTAATGTGGGTATATTCCTGAGTGAATATACAAGTGATACATTTTGGGCTTGCTTTCTCTTAGGTCCTTATCTAGCCCCCATCACCTATATCTGAGTGCCTCACAATCTTTTAATGTATTTATGCTCACAAACCCCTGTGAAATAGGGAAATGTTATTAACCCCACTTCATAGAGAACTACTGAGGTACAGAGAGACTAAGTGATTTGCCCAGGGTCACACAGCCAGTTTGTGCTGGAGCAGAAAATTGAACCGAAGTCATCTGAGGCTCAGCTGGGACCCTTTTCTCAAGTGTCTTGGTCTCACCCTTTCTCTTACCGTCTGTGTCTCTCAGGCAAGCTAAAGAAGTTTGAGAACGGCGCATGGCATGTGGTACCTCCTGAAGACCATGTGAAGATGACCAAGTTGGATGGGCAAGTGTGGATTGCCCTGTATAACCTCATCCTGAGCCCAGAATGCCAGCGGAAATACAACTTGGACAATTTCAACAAGAGTCAGCTCCTAAAGGTACCAGACTGTAGTGAGTGTTGTAGCCCTTACATATACCCAGCACAGTGCCTAAGCACAGGGAGGAGTAGGATCTTCCCACAGGCAGTGATGCCCTCTTGACTTCACTTCATAAATGTACCAGAGGTGGGCATTTCCTAGTTGAACTGTGTATCACAAGCTGGGAAATCCTCACCATGTCACCAGTTTCCTTCCAAGATCGCTGCCTCTTTCATGCCAGTGAAGTTTAAATATCTCACTCTGTGGCACAAATTAACTCCTTGTTGATCAGTCTTAGCAGAGTACAAAGTCGGAGCAGGACCTGGGGACTGAACTCACCCTACAATGGTCTCTCCAGAGACCGATTGACGCAGTGTGTGGGAAAACTCACATTGCTGCGGCAATGTCTGTGGAGATATAGGGGCTCAGGCTTCAGGGCTGCCATTCCACCACATGAGGAAGAATGTCACAAGTGGCTTGCTGAGGTGAAGCTTTTTTGATTGCTTTAATTAGGATTATGCGATTTATGGATTTAGTGCCTGTAGAAGCATGAGTCTGAAGCACTAGAGCCATGCCATGCAGGCAGGTGCTATGCAAACTTCCCATAAATAGCTGTTCCAGTGCAACTCAGCCCCAGCCCGCAAACTCCTCTCCTGCTTTTGCAGTTCTGTGCTCCTTCCCTTAGCTTTGCCAGTACCTCTCAGTCCCAACCATTGCCCCCACTATTCCAGCCCTGAGCTCCCCACATAGCTGACAGTGCCCTACTGCAGTTCCAGGTATGCAGGCTTTTGACAATGCTTAATGCCTAGATTTGCAGTTGAACAATGGAGGCCTGATGACTTTAGCTCTTGGTGATGTTAACTCTTCTTGGCACTCTTTATTTTGCAGTTAATGCTCTGCTCAGAGGGAAGTTGCTGAGCTGGCTTGGGGCCACCTGGCCACTTTTCCAGCAGGCTGTTTTTTAACCAGTGTATCCTCTGTGGATTATTTCTTTGCTTTGCTCTGATTGCTCGTTTTTCACTCCGCTCTCTCTTTCTTTGGGTTTAGCTCCGTGCATTCCTGACTGATGTCCTCATTGACCAGTTGCCAAATCTGGTGGAGATGCAGAGATTTCTGAGCCACCTTGCAGTGACAGAGCCTGTGCCACCCAAAAAGGACCTCATCCTGGAGCAAGTATGTGCAGCACCATCCCTCTCCTAAGGCCAGTTTGTCTTCTCCATTCCAGCTCCCCATGGCTGCTGTATTTTGTTTTGGGAAACACTCCATAATCCCATCTCCCATGGCCAAAGGCTGACTGTGATCTCACAGCTGGGGAATTTAGTGCTGTGATGTGAGAGGGCACCTGCCTTGGCACTACACCTGAGCTATGCACTCGTCCTTTACTGTCCCTACATGGCATCCAGTGCTTCCTTACATTGGTAATGGGCCTCTGCTATATCAGGTGCTGTCCCCTGAGGGGCTGGCTTCCCACACAGGTGAGGCAGGCAGCTGAGAAGTGGGGAGCTACCCCTGGCATCAAGCAATGGTGACTTGAGAGAGAGATGGAGTCACTGGAGCCCTCTAGTCTAGGCATTATGGAGAGGAAGGATGGCACTATGCTAGGACTTGGGAGAACTGAAGTCAATTTCAGCATTGACACAGGCTCCCTGTGTACCTTGGGCAAGTCACTAGGTTTCACTGTTCCTCAGTTCCCCATCTGTGCAATGGGTCTATAGATCAGCCCTGCTACAGAGGGGTGTATGAGGATCAACACACTGGAGACCGTGAGGGATACAGGGATACAGCTACCATGATAACAAAAGCCATATATCAGTACTGTGGGTCAATCTGCACATGCCTTTTCTTCTAGACAGTACCTGGATGAGAGTCCTACCTAGTCTCCAGCTCTCATTAGCATGGCACTCCCCCACCCCCTCCACTGGCATCCTTGTGGGACAGCCTTTGCTTTATGCTACAGCCAGGGCTGAGTGGGGAGCAAGATAGCAGCCAAGGATCAATGACAGAACACGGGGTTATGAACATCATGGCACTGACTCCTCTGGACAAGGTGTCTGAGTGGGAGGGAGACAGCAGCTGCCTCGCAGTCCTTAAACTCCCTTCAGTGTATGGTAATCGCAATGGAGAGTCCCTTATTACAGCTCTTGCCCTGGGGAATTTGGTTCTCTCCTTCAAGGGAGAAGGCCAGAAGAGTTGTGCCACTCAAGCAACTTGATTGTGAGTGTATTGGTGATAATGGTAAAATGCCCATGAATTCTGGGCTGTTGAGTGAGGCCCTCCAAGGGATGGGCTCCTTGGGTTTGTAACAGGCACATGTAATTAGTTCTACATCCTTCACAGAAATATCATCAAATACTTTTACAGAGCACTTAAATACTAGTGGGGCAGAAGGAACTGAGGGGCATTGCTGGGGAGAAGGCAGGTGCATTCTGATGGGATTTGCAAGGAGATGGGGAAATGGAGGCTCCTCCAGATGGCAGGAGCCACAGAGGAGAAGGCTCTTATACCCAGAATGGAACTTTGCGTGGAGCGACAGAGGAGGCTCCTGCTGAGCGGAGGTGTGGGATGGGGTGGGGTGGAGGGAGAGAGACATCACATTTAAAGTCAGCTGAGGGGTGTAAAAACAGAGTGGGGTTGACATGGACCTTGATTAGACTGAGGATAGGGTGCTGTGGCCACATGTCTTTATGTGGGGCAGCATCATTCTGCACAGGCTAGAGTCCAGGGAGCTGAGAGGCTGTGAAGCAGGGAGGTGCAGTGAGCAAAGCAGCTGAGATTGATGGTTTTGGCAAGGATGGAGTGGAGGTTGCTATGGAGTCACTCTCCACTCCCACATCTGGCCAGCTCAGAGCAAGTTAGTGATGCAGGTGCTGGCAGTCATTGCTGTGTCTGGCGCTTAATTGTGCTGCTGTTTTAATCTTGTAAACCTACTTCTCAGCTTGCATTGCTAGCCTCGGGTAACAGGATTCAGCATCTTGAGCGGGTTGGGGGAAGCCAGCTGCAGTCATGCATGTCAACCACGCGTCCTGCCCAATGAATTGATCCCTGTCACTGTGCCAAGTTTTAATGAAAAAGGCTTTTTTCCACTGGTTGCTTCTCTGAGAGCAGCCCTTCTCTCACCACCTCTGCTTGGCTGTTTTACTCCGCAGGAACGACATCTCCTTTTGAAACAGCACTTTTCTTCTGGAGCCTGAGCTCCATGCGTTGTTCTTGGCTGGCATTTGCTCTTTTGCAGTGAAAGGCTCTTGCCAGGGTGTTTCTGTTCAGAGAAATGATGAGTGGAATGGAAAAAGTTCTCAGTTCAGGGAGAAAGATCACATCAGGCAAGAGACTCACATCTGGCTCTGTCACCCCCACAGCTTGGTGAGAGTGCTTCATGTTAGTGGAGTGCAAGCTCTGCTGCTGATCTCTCACTCCCAACCAGAGAGGCTGCCCAAGGATGAGAGGGAAGCACAGCGTTGTTTTACTGAGCCCTTATTGCCTCTGTCAGGAAAGGAAGCCCCGTCACCTTCATCCTTCTGGAAAGAAGGGGACCTGGGGCTGACATGGGGCTTCAAAGAGCATGTGGGTGAAAGAGAAAGAGTTGGGAGAACTTAAGGGGACAAATGTAGAAGGACAATGCAAAGAGAGTGGGCGATCAACAAAGCACCTCCCAGAATGAATGTGGTTAAGGACTGAGCTTTCCCTTCAGTCTCATGCAGCTAGGCGGCATGTGCCTCTTTTCAATGAACTCTGAGAACGGGTTCTGCTCATACTGCTGCTTCCAGAGATCTGTCGCATCTTCCTTCAACCATTACACCACCTCACGTGTGTACCCACACAGAGCTGTCGCATCTTCCTTCACCCAC
>ML685819.1:12763808-12862753 GCA_007922175.1 Pelusios castaneus
ACACAGCCTCACACGTGTATCCACACAGAGCTGTCGCATCTTCCTTCTACCGCTACACAGACTCATGTGTGTACCCACACAGATCTTTCGTGTCTTCCTTCAGCCCTATACACAAATGTGTGTACACGCAGATCTGTCACATCATCCTTCACACACAGAGCTCTGTTACATCCTCTTCCAGCTTTCTATACAGACACACACAACTCTGTCACAACTTCCTTCACCCTACATACACTCGTGGGTCTACAACACGTTTTCTCTCTCCTACACACACAGATGTGTCACATGTTCTTTCTTCCCCTACACATCTTCCTTCACCTCTTTCCCCCCCTCCCCCATCTGCTTCCTGTCATCATACAAGTCTGTGTTCATCCTTTACCTGAGCTACATTGACCCCAGGAGTTGTTGCTGCCCCTGCTTGTCCTGGCCCAGAATCATCCCCATATTGACAGGTTTGTAATGGTGGAACATGACTCTCCTCTCACTCCTTTCCCTGTCCTGACAGATTCCCATCATCTGGGACCGTGTTGTCAGAGAGAACTCTGGGAAATGGAAGGCGATTGCCAAGCACCAGGTGAAGCACGTGTTCAGCCCCTCAGAGGATGAATTGAAACAACTGGCATGCCGGTAAGACCCTGCCCCTCTACAGTCAGCAACTCTGAGCTCCCTCTGCAGGAGAGCCCATCTGAAGACTAGTCCCCATTTTCCACTAGTGCCATGAGGCTGTGGAATACAGGAAGCCCAGCATATCCATTGTCCAAATTAGCAGGAGCTTTTTGACAAGAGGAAATAGCCAGTGTAAGTTGCACTGCACTGGGGAGGGTTTATGATGCTGAGTGAGGCAATAATCCTAGCCTAGGGGACGAGGTCCCTTTTTGGACAGCAGGATAGGCAGGGATAGCAGGGTCAGGCCTAAGGGCTCCATCCTGTGCTGGAGAAGTAAGGAAGATGTATGGGGACAGGCATCGCCTTACACATAATGAGTCGCCTGCTCCAGCCTTTGACGCCTGCTTTCTGTCCTCAACCAGCTGGGTACAAACATACAACCTGGATGTGATGGAGGCTCTCGTCCCAGAGAAACCCAAGTGTGGGCTGTGCGGCTCTGAGGCAGCAAAGCGCTGCTCTCGCTGCCAGAACGAGTGGTACTGCAAACGGTAATGATCCCTCAGGGCTCTCCCTTGGGCAAACTGGTACTAGAGAAAATCCTGTGTAGTGCTCATCATCTGAATGAGGGTGGGTCTGGCTGGTCTCTGTGCCCATCACGATGAGGGGTGTTGTACCCCATAACTGCCATGATTTCCAATCAGTGCGTGAATTCCCAGCCCCAGCTCTCTGATCACATAATTGGAGCTGTACGGCCAGCTGTCCTTACACCACTGGGGTCAGTTATGTCACAAGCCGGCACAGAGGCAGCCTTTCCATTGCTCCCTTTTACGAAGAGCTCAGTGCATTCTGTGCTGCTGCTGGAAGGAGCTCGCTGGGCTCAGGATCCCCTGTTTATCTACACCAAAAGCAACAGCATATGCGCCCCCACCTTTCCCCCTCCCCAGTGACTGTGCTTCACCTTATACCTGGAGGGAACATCCCTGGGTAGGAGTTCAGACTCCTTGGTCTCTTCGATCCTTGGCCTCGTTGCTGAGATGAACAGAGGAAGCCAGTCAGTGTCAGTGGTGATGGACAATTGACCACTCCAACAGATACCCCTACTCTCATGCACGCAGGCCGCTGAGCCACAGAGAGATGGTAACAGTTTGTGTCACTGGCTGGCCCTAATTTGAAGCAGTGGCCTAGAGGTGAAGGCCTTCATAACCCAGCCCAGCCTCTGAGCCAGTTTCCAGTGTGTTTCTTTGGGCATCAATGTGTTTCTACCATTTACCTCCCACTTATTCGTCAATGTGTCTCTTTCTACCGTTTCCTCTCTGTCCCTTTATAGGGAGTGCCAGGTGCAGCACTGGCAGAAGCACAAGAAAGCTTGTAACCTGATGGCTGATGCCCTGAAGAAAATAAAGGAGGACCTGAAAGCACAGCCATAATGCAGACCTAGGCCTGCCAAAGAGGGAGAACGCCGCCCAGCCATTTCAGCAATCCCAGAGCCAAAGTTAGAACAGGAGACAACCCTTGTTCATCTGACACAACAAACAGGCCAACTAAATACAGCTTCAGAAGAACAGGCTGACACTCCGGGGCACCCATCTCTCCAGGCTAGGGTGGATCAGATCCAGAGACACTGAAAAGACCCAATAGCCACCCAGTAATGTACTTCTGGGGCCTCAGGTTTGTTGACTGGTGCTTCTGGCTTCCCTTCACTCTGGTAACTTTCTGCGGCTTTGTACACTGCAGCACTGCACCAGTTGCTCCACATCCCAGCCTTGCAGCCAAGGACAGTAGGCCCCGAGGTGCATAGCTCAGTGGGAAGCAGCAGTGGGGCTGGCACAGCTGAAGCTTCCTGCAAGGCACCTAGGAAAATTGCCTGCTGAAATTGGAAGCCACTGGCCTCTCATTCCCTCTCAGTCTCCTAGTTTCTGAATCCTTCCTTGCTTGAGAACAGGCACCTGCCTTCCATGGCTCTTGTGTGCTAAGCAGCTTTCTCCCTGCTGCCGCCCATGACTCGGACACAGCTTTTGTCACTGGGCATCCTGCCCAAAACGAGTGGCACCCGCAGCCCCGCACCACTCTGCAGGAGCAGCTCAATGGCAGCTGGCAAGTTGGGCACCAACTGCTGCTCTCAGTACTTGCTCCTGGGAATCCACCATGGGCCTCAAGGGAAATAGTCTTCTCCACCTCCTGCCCCTACAATTTGTTCTCTAGTAAACATGTTGAACCTCTAACCATCTTGTTCTCATTCATCTCCCTTCTGCAACTCTCTGCAGCAGGCACCTGAGAGATGACAAAACCACTTCCTCACTCATTTCGTGCATCGTTCTACTGGGGGGGCGGGTTTGATAATGTCATTTCTAAGTTGGGCCAAAACCCCATCTCTGCTGGTAATGAGTTTACAAGGTTTCTGCTGATGCTCAGGTGCCACTCAGGATCATTACAGGCAGGGTGGGAATTGCCCAGAAGGTGACATCTTTTGTGCCTTCCTTACGGAGGGGCTCAGATCTATAGCATCCTTGCACAGGCCTTGCAGTTCAGGCTTGGGAGGGGCTGGGGAAAGGATGTGGTTAGGCCAAACACCTCAGTTTATTGTTTCATGGTTGAGAGCATAATGCAGTGTCTTGGTGGCTACCAGGAGACATGCGCCCTGCTCTGGGGTTTTCTCCTTTCTCTGGACTGTTGTGAGAAATGAAATTAACAATCAGCAGCACAAATCATTACCCTGCCTGTCCATGTTCCTTGTGTTAACCCTGATCATCCAGAACAACGCTCTGGTCAGAATGCCAGAGGTCAGTCCCTATGCAGCCAATCGCGTTTATATTGATTGTTCCTCCCTAGCGCCAGCCCCTGAGTCATCAGTTCTCCAGTTTGGGCTATGCTGTGAGCCTGGTGTGCTGGCTCCCCCAGTGGGAGCCTCCGCAGAGCCTGAATCCTGCCAGTTCAATCGTGTTAGTGTCAATGACTACATATGTGCACGCAACATAGTTGTCACTATGTAGGTCCTAGGGTAGTAAAGAGACAAGGTGAGGGAGGAAATATCTTTTTTGGACTCCCTTCTGGAGGGAGAGAGACAAGCATTCGAGCCACACAGACCTCTTCTTCAGGCTGGGAAAGATACTATAGTCTCAGAACAAAATGTAAAGTGTTAGACTTAAGGTCTAGTACAGCTGTAATTCATTACAGTGCTGGACTCTAAGACTCATGGACTGCACAGAGACGCTGGATTTATGGTTTGTTACAACAATCTGACCCACTAACCTCTTCTTTTTTTCCTATGACTGCAGCAGTGTTAATGGGATACTCCACCTTGAATGGACCCTTCCAATATGTGCTAAACACTCTTATGCTCAAACCGTTGTCTCTCTGTGACCATGTGGACAGTTTCAACAAATTATTCCTCCAAGAGCTGTTCCTTGTATCTGCAAAAGGGGCCTCTCTAAGCCACCTAGTCTTCACTTAGGGCTGTAAGAGCACTTGTGTAATTTTTACCACCCTGAAGGGCCACCAGTCTATTTGATTAAAAATTTAATTGATTTACAATTAATCAATTTAATTAAAATTTTATTTGAATTTAATTAATTAATTTTAATTTAATTTTAATTAAATGAGACTGGTGGCCCTTCAGCGTTATAAAAATTACATATATAGCCCGCGAGCCAAAAAGGTTGGGAACCACTGGCCTATACTATTCTCACCTGCACATTCAGTTCAGTGTCCTTTCTATCTGATGTGTTGGAAAAAGTGAGGCCAACCAATCCCTAGTGTTCAAAAACAATTAGTTTAGGCCCCCAAAATCATGAGATTATGTTTTTTAAGCCAAACTTTTGAAAAATAATCAATGCTAGTCTTCTGGTCTTTCACTCTCTAGTGGTCATGCATTCCTTCACAATCCCAAGGGCTAGAACTGTGCTAGGTGACAGCCAAGATGCTCCCCTAATAATGTGACTCAGGGAGCTGGGACGTTAAGAAAATCAAATGTTTTGAGACTCGTGATAAAATCCCAAGAGTCAGCAAGGGTGGAACAAGCGAACTGTGGAAGCAGCACTTCTGGAATCAGAAGCAAATGGAAAATACCACCGATACGTACGGAAACTAGATGGTAGAAGTAGGGCTAGCTTTTCTCCTCCCCCGGCAGAAGAGTTTTCCTCACAGAAATGTCCTGTGTGAGTGTTCCAGTCCCACGTCACCTGTGTCTGGAGGCAGCTCTTGGGCAGACAGCTTAGATGGAGATTGTTCTAAAGAGCCCGGTGGAAGGATCCAGCCTGTACCTTCAAAAAGTGGTTTTTCTTTTGTGAACGTTAGGTTCAGCATGTTCTTAAATCTTTCCTTGTAGCTAGATAAGCATGAATGTAAACACAAGCAGGCTGGGCCAGGCCAATGTTACAGGATGGGGCCTCCCTTATCACAGGCTCTCCCATACTTGAGATCTCTCGTCAACCCTTTTTCAGCCCCTCACCCCCTTCTGGGTTCTACACGTGCATCTCAACTGTCTGGCCCTAGGTTTGCCCTGGCCCTATCCCTAGCAGAAGGATCAGGAGAACTACATTGAAACTTGTGAGGTGCTCAGATACCACACTAGACAGATCCTCTTTCTGGGGGGAGTGTGGTGACTGGAAGTTAATTAGAAAGTACCAGGTTAGACTGATCTGGTCAGAAATTCATGCTCTTAGCCATACATGGATCGAGACTGAACTGTAAGTGCATGGAACTGAGATAGATTATGTTTGGGGCTTCGGGCGCTGAAGAAAGAGATTCAGTGCAGATTAAAACTGTGGCTGCCATATTTTTCTCTGTCAGAAGTCATTGGCTCATCTGTGATATGATTGTATAATCTGGCGTTTAATGTCATTTAAGCAGGAAATCATCAGATAACAGGCAGGTTTGAAATTATTCCAACTTTTCAAAAGTGCACATAGAAGAATCTTTTCTCTGCTGAGAAGCAGCCACTTCTGGGGTGGAGTTCTGCACTGTAAGGAGAAAAGAAATCTTGGGGCAAACCACAGTTGTAGCATTACCTGTTGCACTCAGATCTTTTTGTTGTGTGTGATCTTTAAATCCCTCTGAGAGCTTTAGTTTTGAAAGGGTTGGCCAGAAAATCACATTGTAAACATACTGCGCGAAATTCTGTGGATGTGGCTCTGGAAGATCTTCACCTTTGGCTGAACTGGGAACTAGTGGTTCTAGGAAGTATTTTCAGTCAGATGCTTAGCTCCTTAGGTCTCCCTGCCTCTCTGCCTTTGTGGAGTAGAGGGACCAGAATCAGAGGGTGGAGGGAGAAGGTATTACAGCTCATAAGCAAAGTGGTCAACGATTCCGAAACAGCTGCTGCTGTCGCTTTCTGGCCGACACTTAGGGGGAAGTACCCCTTGATTTCTTCAGAGCCAACTTCAAGTGATATCGAATTAGACTGGAAGTTGAGAGCTCTGGATTCTAATCCCAGCTCCACCACTGCTTTAGTGGGTGGCCTTGGGCAAGTCACTTATCTTCTCTGTGCTTCTGTTTCTCCAACTGTAAAATGTGCATAGAGATATCCCAGTCTGTTTTGCTCTCCTCCAAAGTGCTGAGTATTGTTCTCTGGCAGGGGGATGAGTACCTGGCTTGTACATGTGGCTGTATAATGAATTCCTTCCCCTTATCAGCTTCTGCTTTGCATTCACATCCCCTTTCCTGTGAAGGAAGCCACACAGCTGCAAGCCAGTGGTTATCTTGTAAACAAGGAAGGAAAGAAAGGGCATCTGAGCTATATGGCACAAGAGGAGGATGTTCTTGCAGTATTTGACTGGGGTGGACTGGGCTGCCTTGGCCAGCACTGAAATGGAGAGCTGTTTGCCCATGTTCCCATCCAGTGCTCTGAATTAACCACTTTTCCTGCACACAGCTGGTTCTGCTGGAGTGATGCCCAGGCCACCTCCTTTGCCTTGGTAGATTAGTGTAGATCACACTGATTAGCAAAGGAGCAAACCCTCTAGCTTTGGGTGTGTGTCTTATCGTTCTCTAGAGTGAGGTCTTGAGATGTAGAGACATCCTTTTAATGATGCAGCGCCCATCTCACTGGGAACAAGCAACAGTAACCCCTGACCTCCCTGGGCGTGCGCAAGTCACTGATAATCTCAACACTTTACATCTGAACCTGTGACCGCCTAGGGGCAAGTCAGTATCAGCAGCCCCAGTTTACAGCTGAGGAAACAGACCCAGAAGGGGACAGGATTTGTCCTCGGTCACAGAAGAGTGGAACAGCTGGGCTAGCTCCCAAGCCTGTTGTGAGACTACTAGACACCATAACTAAGGAGCCAAGTGGGCTAAAAGGTGGCTTCTAGCCCAAGGCAAAGCTCTCTGCTGGGTGAATGATGGCTAATAGCCCTGTAAAGCAGCGGGCATCCTTGAGGAGCTGGCAGAGGCAAAGACTGCAGCAAGGACTGGTTGCCTAGAGCAGTGGTTCTCAACCTTTCGTGGCACACTTGGCAGCGTGTCATGATCCTACAGGACACACACCCCCTCCCCCCACGCCAAATCCAACCGTCTCCCCAGCTGTCCACGACACACTGACTGCTGTGCGGCAACACTCTAATGTGTCCTGACACAGTGGTTGAGAACCGCTGTGCCCTTCGAGAACCTGGACTTTTTGTTTTAAACGTTCCCTCCTTTGGCTGCAGATGAACTCTCTGCTCAGAGAGGGTCTTTCATGGGAATTCCCATGAGCACTCCATGCTGCAGTATCCATTTGCATGGTGGCATCTGTCACTAAAAAGCCACCTCCTTGCTGATACTCAAAGAGCCACACGAGACCTATTCCTGCCTCTCCTGCAGCCACTGTATGCTACTGGGTGCTGCTCCCCTGGGCCCAGATGTGAAAGAACAGCACAGACCCACTGTGCCCAGTTAGAGCATCAGCCTTTTGTGGCATATATCTGGCAGTGGTATAGTGGTGGGGGGCCAAGCCTGCAGGCACCAAGCTGCAGGGGGGCACTGGGTCAGGAGGGCTGCAAGGCATGGGGGTACATGTGGGAGCACAAATGTGGGCGTGGGCCCCGGGTGCCAGCGAGTGCCAGACACCCTCACTATGTCACTCATATCTGGTATTATGTGGCATGATTGGGAATGATGGGTGTTCACCATCTCTCAGGATCAGGCCCCATCTGCATTCAAAAACCGGGCTGGCTGCCATTCATACTTTGTCACCTCCTAGCTGTGAGTGGGTTTCAGTGGGGCTACCTTGCCCCATAGAAAATAGATAGTGCCTTGGCTGGCCTTGTTGCAGGAGGATAAGAAATCACCTGGTGAACTGCACTCACCAGTGAGGGAGGAGGGAGCAGGGTTTGCATGATGTGTTTAGATGGCTGAGTTGGCACTAGAAGACTAAATGACGAGCTATCAATCCTCATGCCTCAGGGCACAAGCTGATCTCGGAGGGGAAAGGCAGGAACTAATCCCCCTTTTCCACTGCTATGGAGTTACAGGATTAGGCCCCCATTTACAAAGAGCATAAAACTCCAGTGGGAGAACCTGGGGCCAACCTGGCTAAAATACAGGCTTTACTGGTGTGAAAGATGGGAGCTGGCCAGAACAGCCTGAGACGCATGTTGTAGGTAGGGAGAATGTCTGGAAGACACACAAGCCAATTCTGATCTCATTTACACAAGTATAAGTGTAATCAGTAGAGTGACTCCAGATTTACACTGGACAAAGAATGCTGTGGATTCCCAGGGACTGAATGTATTTACACTAGTGCCAGAATCTGGAGTAGTGTGTTTAAATATTAATGTTGCAACTAACACTGTTCGCCTGCTTGTTTGGACTGTGTCGGCCCTATATGGGCTTTTCCCACCATGCTTTGAAACAGTTGGCATTGATCACCTTTGGCCATGGTATGGATCTCTGGGCTGTTCTGGTGCAAGTGGAAAGTGATGTCATCTCTAATCACTGACCAGCCTGCAGATTAATCAGTGATAATATGGTAGATCTAGAAGCTTGGTCACAAGAAAAGAGTCTTTCTGAGGACTGGATATGGAGGGGCAGGGAAATTGCCTTTTATTCTTGTTTCCCTTGAACTTGCTCTGACTTTTAAACTCCTCTGAAACATTAACCTTTCCCCAGGATTCTTGTTCCAGAAATGACTCTTCCTGGGAGTGAAGAATCCCAGCTCAGTTTTAGACTCTTGCTGGGATATTTTTAGATCTTTTCATATGTATTTTGCCAGCAAGAACCCACAACCAAGGCCCCTGAGATTCTCTCCACTGGTTGCCTGGGTCCACCCATCTCTCTGGCTTTATTTTTTCCATTGAAACCAGACAGTCTTACAGCTGACTGTTTTTGTCCTGCGGTACCATGGTGACCACCAGCAACAGGCAGTTCTGGACTCCAGGCGCAGCTAGCCTGACCTCTCAGCAGCTGGAACAGCAGCAACAGGGTTTGTAGGACTGGAAATAGATGGTGATAGGAATCAAGCTGGAGTTACTTGCATTCAGTTAGCGACTTTATAGCCCAAGCTCTCCTTCCTCCCCCTTCTGCCTGTCCTATTCTGTCTGGTGGCGCTCTTCTACTAGAGTGGGGAGGGGGCACTGTTCTAGTGGATGTGTCCTTGTCCCCCAAAACTGGTCCACAAGAAGGCCATGGGCTGAATGAACCAACCCCCCGACCCACATCAGCCCTGGGAGTGCCTGCAAGGCAAGGAGATGCTGCTGCTCATGCTGGACTCCAAGCTTGGACTCCTAGATGCCAAGACCAGCTGGAACCACAGAGATCAACTAATCTGCCCTCCTGCATCCCACAGGCCATACAATTTCCCCCTTGGCAGCAAGTTGTCATTCATGAGCACCAGGACTCCCAGTCCATACAAAAAAGGCACCATTGTCAGCGTATCAGTGTGCCAATGGGGTACACAGAAAAGTGACCTTTCAGCCTGAACTGGATGACCCATGTTCAGTTGGGGGTGCCCCACTTCAGTGGGTGTCCAGTGTGGACTGGGCCCCACCTCTTATTTACACTGGTGGGCAGATTAGAAGTGGCAAGGCAGGCAGGGGATTTGGGGGGGGCACTGAAGGAAGTTATTTGACTTAACTGGGTCAGTGACAGGTGGAAGGGGCAGCTGGAAATGTCCTTGGGAGCCCCCCCCTCCATTCCACCCATACTGCCTGGAGCTCTGTCTAAGCTGCTGGGCTCTCTCACCAGCAGCTGGAGTCCAGCCCCCTTTTCTCCAGAGACTCAGGCAATGGACATTTCCCTCTTTCCCCTTACCCTGGGCCCCCATCCTGGACATGGCCCTCTGCCCTGCTTGGAGGAGTACTAGGAATGGGACAAATCGCCTGTACAGAACAGCTCAGGGTACATAGCTTTATTGGCAGTCCAGCCTGCCAGGCCTCACCCACCCTTGTCAGAAAGAGACTCCTTCTGCCACAGGTCTGATCTCTAGTGGCAGGTTTGTGGGGCACGGCTTAAAGAGAAAACCTACCAAGCAGGGAAGGGTGGCAGAGACAGAATGGGCTGGGGCAGTATCCAGCAGACAACGAGCATGAAAAGAGAGAGTGAGGAATCAGCACGAGAGGAAAAGAACAATACAGGCCACTCCTCAGCCATCGCTCTCCCTGCCCTTTCCAAGGGAGGGCCATTTTACAGGTGGGGAAACTGAGACACGGAGTGGCAGCCCTGGGAATAAAACCCTGGTGTGCCAGTCCCAGTCCAGTTTGATCATCACCAGGGCGCACTGAGGCACAGACCCAGCACCGGATCGGCCCGACAGACACACGCCAGCGTTGTCTACAGATGGAGGCCCCTCGGGGACAGTTTATACCTTGCAGCCGAGTGCTACCGAGGCACTCGGCTTTTTCCATGTCTGCTGCCCTGTAGCTAAGTCAGGTCAGTTTCACAGATCCTGTAACCGACACACCCCTCCCCAATGGGGCAGGATCTCTCCGCCTTCATCCTGGCTCATCGAGGCGTCCTGTAGGCCTGAATTAATGACTTACCCCCTCCCCCCGGTATTACAGCCTGTTGAGAGGGAAAAGGGGAGTCACGGTCCGGTTCAGTGACTTGCCCGGGCCGTTAGTGTCAGAGGCAGCTCTGGACCCAGGAATCAAGTCTGCCAGCCCCCTGCTCCGCCCACACCGCACAGGAAACTGACCTCCAGCCGGGCCGGGCCGCTCCCACCCCGATCCTGGCACTCCGGCCCCTCGCCCGGCGCTGAGCAGGAGACGCCTTTTGGGGACTAGAGTCGCTCCAGCGCAGCCCCTCCGCGCCCAGCCTCGGCTTGTCCAGCGCCGCTCTGGGCTCCGCACGTTCCCTCCCCTTCCCCGCCCCTCGCTGGGTGATTCTCTCAATGGCCCCGCGTGAAACGGCCCCGCGCTCCTGCGCGCTCCTTCGCCCCGCGGAGCCGTGATCGCTCCCAGCTGGGAGGACGGGACCGGACGCCGCCTCCGGCAACCGCCGCGCTTTCAAACCCAGCCGCCCTTGGAGCCAAGCGGCGAACGGGGATTTTTTCTTTCCGCCCGTAGGCAGGAGCGAGATGAATGAGGCGGAGTGGCTGGGAACCCCCCCTGCTTTACGGGGCGTCTGGCAGCGCCCGCGTTAAAGGGGCGGGCGGGGCGCGGCTCGGGAGAAGGACCCGCGGGCCCTTTGCTTCCATCCGGGGCCGGGGAGGAAAGAGACAGAGGGACTGCAAAAGGGAGCCGCACGGACAGACAAACAGACAGACAGAGCGACGGGGGCAACGGCTGCGCTTCTCGGCTTTCGCGGCTGAAAGCCACGCATCGCTGGAGAGGTCTCTGCCCCGGGAGGCACGGCCTAGGCGCCCCACTGCCGGGGAGATGATGGCCTGGCCCCAGCCCGCGGGCCAGGAGATGATCGAGCTGAAGAACCTGGAGCTGGAGAAGCGGATCGACCTGACCCACGGGCCCCGGGGGAGCGTCCCGGAGCGCCCCGTGCGCCTGGAGCGCACCAACGCCCTGCGCATCACGCCCGGCAAGGTGCCCGACCTGCTGAGCCGCGTGCGGCAGATCCGCCTGCTGGGCGGGCAGAGCGACCCCAAGCTGACGGGGGAGCTGGGCGAGGGCCACTCCTTCGGGCCCTGCACCCGCGGCCAGCAGACCTGGTGCGACCTGTGTGGGGACTTCATCTGGGGGGGCCCCAGGAAGAGCCTGCAGTGCGCCCGTGAGTACTGGGGCGATCGGGGATGCTAGGGACCGGGCGGCTCTGGGAGCCGACAGCGGGTGCCCCCTGGCCGTCAGAGCCTGGGCCCTTGGCTAAAGAGCCTGGAGAGCTGTAGGGGCCTCACAAGAGGGTCACGCTGGCGCCCCTGCTGGTAACCCAGCGACGGGAACCCACCTCTGTCTGGCTCTGAGGCCTGGTGATGGGGGGCGGGGACTTGCCCAGTCCAGGCTGGCAACTCCCAGCCTGGCACCTTTCCCTGCACTCAGACAGGCTGGGGGTGTCTGTCAGGGCTGGGTGCGGAGCTCCCCATGCTGGTGGAGAAGGTCTGCAGCCATCATCTGTCAGCCACCCTTAAGCCCCTCACCCCCCCACAAGCCTGCAGAGGGGAGTCCACACAGCCAGTGAGTGGCAGGAGACAGGGTTCCTTCCACAGCTAGGAGCTAGGGTGAAGCTAGGCTAGGAGCTCAGGGTGAAGCCCTGCTGAGGATGAGGAGGAGCAAGCGCTTCTTGAAGGCATTTAAGCACCAGTCGCTGGCACTGCAGGGTCTGGAGTTCCCAGCAGGTATGCAGGTCAGGAACCCCAGTGCTGAGTTCCCTCCCAGACAGGCGCAGCTGTTGGTAGGATTCAGAGTTTGGATTGTTGCTTGGCCCGACCCAGCCAATCCCAGGAAGTGGGGGTGGGGGAGGCAGCCCTTGAGTTAATGGGCTGTTCACCCAGGCCTGGGTGCAGGGCTCTCCTCCAGCCATAGCATGGAGGCACCCCGGGCTGGATGAGAGCACAGAGGGCTGGAGGAAGGGGGTACCTGTTCCTCTAGGCCGGGAGTAGAGCTGTGCTGCCGAAAGCGCCACCGTCTTTCTGGGCAGCCGTGCACCCGAGGCCCTGTCTGCTTGCAGGCATTAAAGATGGTGGGATGCTCTGAGACTGGGGGTGTGAACCCTAACTTTCCTTGGGCTATGTTCTGTTCTGCCTCCCCCGAATTCCCCTTCGTTCTCCTCTGCCGAAGAACAAGTTCCGATCCCATCCTAAAGGCGGGGGCGGCCTTGCTTGGCCGCATTGACCAGCTTTTGCTCCAGCTCAGCGCCACCCGCAGTGCAGGAGGTTGCGGGGGTGGGGGAGATGCAACACGGAGGCAGGCAGACTTGGGCAGGAAGGGGCTGGTGGGCCCATTCCTGTGGGAAGAGGGGAGGTGGCAGACCTGGCTCAGGCTGGCACCTGGGTGTTCATGTGAGGTGGAAGGGTCAGCAGAGGCAGCAGGTGGGGGAGGGCCTTGTCAGGATGTTCTCAGTGCAGCACTGCAGGGACTTCCTGCGCGGGCCCACGTGCTGCGCTACTCGCCTCATGCGACCCCTCCTCTCCTGACCTCAACACGCTTCTCCAGCTGTCAGGGACTGGGGCACAGCCCGGGCATGGCAATGGCCATGGAGAGCCATCAATATGGCAGCAGCCACTGAAAGCAACAGGTTGGGGCCATGCTGGTGGGCGCCGTGACGTGATTGCTGGAGATGATAGAGCCAGGGGTCAGGATACATGGAGCTGGCAGGGCCCATGATGTGGGGCAGTGGGGGGTGTAATTGCTCAGTTCAGGCACTGAGGGCAGCTGGCAGAGAAGAGATGCGAGAACTTGGGCATGTTTGAAGTTTTATGAAACTTTAAAAAGTTCTTGGTTTTTCCTAAAAGGTCGGGGTGCTCTGGGGAAAGGCTGTTTCTGTAGGGTGGGGTCTGTCAGTCCATCTTCCTGCCTTCAAGGCTCCAAAGGTCAGAGGAGGCCTACATTCTTGAACCCACAGTGCCAGAGGGAGGCATCTGAATTCTGGAGCCCTTAGGGATCATACCAGTCAGCTGATTTAGGCTTGTTTCTCCCTGCTGAGCAGGGAGAAATGTATCAGGCAGCAGAACATGATATTTTAGCAATGGAAATAATTGGAGGCAGGTGCATCTTGTGCTGAAGGATGGGGAGATCCTGCTGACCCTGACTGATTCACTCCCCTCCCCTAGGGGCCAAGCTATTTAGTGTAATTTCTCTTCTATCTGCCTCCCCATCCCCACTGGCATCTGGGTCTCCATTCACCATCAGCAAATCCCCTTCCCAGGCAGGGATGCACTGGACTGCTGACATCTGTGGCAACTCTGGCTGAAGACCCCAAGGTTTCTGAGGATTGGGGCACCCTGCTGGGACAAGTTTCCAGGCTCCATGCCTGGAAAGCCCTGGGAACTCCACTCTAGCCAGGATTTGACACCCAGCTCTGTGGTAGCAGAGAGCATGGAAGTCCTGAGACAGGCTTCCAGGCTCCAAGGCTCTGCCACAGCCCAGTCATGCAGATTGCCCTGAGCCTGGCATCCCTGATTTGCAGGCTCCCAGGTCATAAGGGAGGCCCCAATGCTGGGCCAGAGACAGCACTTGTTTTACAGCAATCCCACCCCCACAATCCATGTTGCTCACTGTTTGGCCTTACTGAGCAGCGCAAATTGTATGTGGGCAGCTGTCACTCCCCACTGAGCCCTGTGCTTGGCACCTCTGTCCCCCTGGAGGATGGGATGTGGAAATACTCTCAGCATCTCCCCTGATGCAGTCTGCTTGTTCCTGCTCCCTCTGTGGCTGCTCTAATGTCAGGGGCCCAAAGAGACAGGCTGTAAGTGAATGGTCCAAAGGTTAGCTTGGCAAAACTCTGCTGGTTGTAATTAATAAGTTACCAAAAGCATCTGTCATCCCATAGTGCTGCATCTGTTACAGATTGACTCCCACCTGTCTCACTGAATGCAGCCCCTCTGGGGTAGAACACAACAGCTGCTTAACAGCACACAGCATACTGGGGACAGAAAGCAGAACTGTGTCCAACCAAAACTACAGGGGGAGTCTAGGTCAGCAGCATTTAATGACCTGTGTTGCACTTGGGCCAAAACATGGCATTATCCCATGATGAGTCTCGTGAAAAGAATATTAATACTTATATCAATGCCAAGGAAAGGTGAACGGCCACTAGGGGTCAGTGCTGCATTGAGGTCAGTGCTAAATCAGAGGGGAGAACACCCCCACTGAACCACTAACACCATCTCCTGAAGCACTCTGCCCTCTAACACCACACTGGCATGGACATTGGGGTTGGCAGTGCCCATCCTACTTCCTGCAGCACCGCGCCCCCCTAGCAGTGACTGCGAGGGGAAACTGCCTCCAGAATTACCAACACTACTTTGCACATCACCTGGGTCCATTCCATGCAAGCACACACCGGGCTTATACCGAGACCACAGCTGAGTGTGGAGCAACCGCAGACCCTGTTAAACAGGCTGCCAGATTGTAAGCTGGCTTGGAAGAGTCTAATTTTTATCGGTCATTGTCAGTGAACATGGATTTAGCCTGCACACCCACACCGATTAAAAAATAAATAGATTTTGGTCACTAGTAATCAAATTTTCTGATGGGCAAAGTAATGAAAAATGCTGCTTGAGATCTCATTGGTGTTTGATCTAGGGACACTTCCTTTGTGCATTGGTGACACTGACGAAGTGTATTCACTTTGATAGGTGATGGCCACAGTTTAGCGTGTCAACAGATATAAAGCTTGACCTATTTGAATCTTGGCATCTGCTGCCAGTAAATAATGTCTGACTCTCCTCACCCACCAATTTCCAGCAATGGTGAAAACTTAAATGGATAAAAATCTAAAAAATCTTTTAAAATAACTTATTTTCCATTAAAAAATTGAATTCTGCCAACCCTACTCATAAGTGACCACTCCAGCCATTCCTGCCTCTCTACGTAGCTTTATTAACAGGCATGTCTGACATAAGCGGAGTACAGCACACTGTACAATCTATGGACCTGATCCTTTGCTCTTTATATAAATCGTAGCAATTCCATTACAGGCAAAAGACTGGAGTCAAAGAAACGGATTGTGCACCCACTGTGGTGCAGCATTAATCACTAGAGGGAGCCAGAGCCCCATTTAAAGTCATAGTTCCTCCTTTAAAAAGAATAGCTGCCAATCCATGAACACTTGGGTGGGACCTTCAGTCGTGCTACTAGGAGCCTGTAATTACTGGTTGATCTTTGCCCCATATGGTTGCTCTGCCTTCTGCATCTAAACCCTGCTCCAGAAACCTGGGGCGTGGGGCATTGTTCTCTTGCAGTGGTTGGAGAAACCAAGATTGCCTAAATTTTGCCTCAATCTTTGTTGCTCAGGAGATTTGGGGTGGGTGAGGGAAACCCCCTCCAATCTTGTGACTTTCTTCAGGGACCTGACATATTTTAACTTTGGGGGTTGGAGATGCTGCCAACCGGTCCTCGAAACAGAAATTCCATGCCTTTCTCTCCTTCTGGTTTGGTTTGCGGCCCTGTAATAAACCCAGGACTGAAATCCAACATCTCCAGAATCAGAGATGCTCTCAATTCTCTTTCTATAGTGTTCAGTTGCTCCCATTTTCCCTGCTTCCCATCCAGCTGCACGGTTGCTCTGAGTGTGGGCAAGGAAACAGGACCATTTAGGAATGAACTCGAGTCAATTTTTCAGCCTGTGTATTTGGAACATGAAACCATTTTCTTCTCATTCCACCAGTTATTGTTTTGCTTCAGAATAGAGAACATTTTGAAATTGATCTTCTCATGTGTAAAGGCCAGGAACAGTGATGTTTTGGGGACAACGAAACAGTCCTGAATGAAATGAGAACCATGTTTTTTCCTCCAATTAAAAAAAAAATTATTTTAAACCCAAGATTGCCTCAATCTTTGTTGCTCAGGACATTTGGGATGGGCGAGGGAAACCAGAAACCATTTCTGCTTCCGGAGCATTTGACCAGATCCTGCTGCGAATCCAGATTCTCTCTTCTGTGACATCAGTTGGTTACCATGGAGAGGATTGTAAATGTCACAAACAGTAGATTGTGATGTCATGAGCAAACCTCAAAGGTGGCTGGGTCCCAGCCAGAAACTCAGAACAGGGAGGAAAATTGAGAATTGGTTCTAACAGGGAAAGTTCTTGGCTATGGGGGAAAGGAGATCCTTGGGGAACTGGGGGCAAGGAAGAGCCATCCCTACAGAGAGATGGGAGGGATGCACAGGGCAAGTTGGGGGGAATCTCAGGCTGAGTCATGGCACTGCACAACTGGCGGTGGAGTGTTTCACCCACATGAGCCCATCTCTGTTACAGGAGCCACATCAGGCTACAGCCCGTGCAGGCAAATGATCTCTGGAGGTGGCTAAGTGCTGGTTAATAGACTCTTTGTGCTGGTGGACAGCAGCGTGGCTCCAGGGAAAGGCGATGGGCTGGTACAGAGGCTCTTTGTCCCACTCCTTTGAAGTGTCTGTCTCTGGGGGATCGCTCTTTCCTTGGCCCACTGAGGGTCTGTGAATAGAAGCCTCATGGCTGGGCACGAGGCCTTTGCTGTGTCCATCAGAGATCCTGGGGTGGGTGGGGCAGTGCCCTGGCACTATGCTGCATGGTGAGTTAATCCTAGGGGCAAAAAAATTGGAGCTGCAGCAGCTCCATCAATGCCCGTCCATCTCCTGGGGTCTTGGCCCAGGTGAGAGGCTGGCAGATGTCAGACATGCTGCTGAAGATGCTCCGCCACCACAGAACAGCACAGAACAGGAACCTGACAAGGTGCCAGCCCCCTCTGTCTGCTGAGGCTGTGCTTGCCCCCCCCCCCCCTTGGATCAGTATCAGCCCATTACGCTCTGTCTTTGCCCTGAGCTTCCCCTTGCAGCTCCAACATCCTGTATCTGCCACAGCCCCCTGACCTGTAGTGCTGCTCTGCGGGTTGGGGGGATGTGGCTGGCAGAAGGGCAGCAAAGGTTCAATCCTCAGCTTCCCAAAGCCTGCTGCTTTGGCACCTGCATGGCAGGGTATGGACCAGGCAACCTGCATGCATGAGAGTCCTCAGAACCTGCTCCCACCATTGGATCCCTTCCTCCCTAGGCTGATTGCAAGGTAGCAGAGAAGTGAGGGCTGAAGGCAGCCTGGGCACTTGCTGACTGGTTTTCTGGTAGGGAGCTCCTGGGATCCCTGTCTCCTTTATTCCGTTCCCTCCTGAAATCACCTCAAAGGATGCAGCCTGGACCATGGGTCTCTCTGCTTCCCAGGGCCCCATAGTGGCCACCAGCTCTGGCTGAGTTGGGGGGTGGCCTGGCAACCCCTCCCTCTTGACCTGAGCTGGGTCTGGCAGGGGTGATCTGAGAGTAGGTTTATCATACAGACCCTCTCTGAGCTGCCATACACCAACGCTTTCCCTGGGGCCTGGCTGGGGATATGATGGGGGCCATGGGGGGCTGTGATAGGAAGTACTGAGGGCTCACACATAGAGCAGGATGCTTGTGCTGCAATCCCATCCCTTTCGCACCCTCCTGCCCCTACTGTGCTGCCTACTCCCAGGTCCAAGGTGTGGGACAGTTCCTGTCCTAGCCCTTGGGTTCTGGCTGGATCCTTCCTTCCCCAGGCTGGTGCCCGTCCACCTCATGCTCCTCTTTCCTCTCCCCCAGACTGCAAGTTCACCTGCCACTATCGGTGTTGCGCTCTGATCCGGCTGGACTGCAGCGGCCCCCAGTACCAGGACAGCGACCCGGCTGAGGCCAATGAACAGACCGTGGAGAAGGACACCAACGTGGTAGGCGAGCAGCTGGCAGGCTGACCTGTCTGCAGTGTGCACCCAGGTGGGAGGGAAAGGGCTGGTGTAGTCGGGAACTCCCTCCACAGCCCATGCTCCTGTCCTGCCCCCTACACAGGACCCCTGCTGGGAGGGGGGCAGGGGCTGGAATAGCTGGGAGCTCCCACAGCCAGCACCCCCTGCTGGCAGAGGCTAGTGTTCATGAGGCTCCTCCCCTCACTATTTGTCCCCAGCCCAAGCCAGCCCCTCTTTAGCACAGCAATTAGTTGGTTGCTGGGCTGAGCCAGGCAGAGGAAGGGACCGGGAGACCTCCATAAATCTTGCTGTGGCCCCTGGCAGAGCAGCTGGCTCCAATTTCACCCAGAGATTGCAACTCCGCTTGCTGCAGCTGTGGCCTCCACACTATAACCTCCCAGGGGACAGGGAGAGTGGGGGGAGGTGAGGCCATACACCCAGCTGAGTGGGCACATTGCCAAATAACTCCCGTCATGTGCTGGGGCAGCTGCCTGGGACACCCAGCGGGTATGGGTCCCCTCCTCTTCCCCCACTGGCTGTCATGACAGTCAGGAACTTCTCCCCCCACTCTCCCATTATAGACCCCAATTCCCCACCCACCCAGGGACCAGCCGTTACACACCCCTACATGCACAGCAGAGCTGGGGGTGGCATATGAGCAGTTGAAGGTAAATGTGTCTCTAGTTGGAAGCCGGGCAGTCTGTGGCTGGGCTACTGTGGCATGAAGCCAGGTACCAGGGTAAGTGGGTCTGTGGACTGGGCTGAGCTGATCAGACAAACCCTTCCTATATGAAAGGACTCTGAACTCTATCTGCCGTTGGCTTTCCCTTGTGCAGATGGAGGCCAGCTCTGAGTGCTGCGAGGGCCACTCCTCTTACCGCTCAGGTCCCAGAAATAGTGGCAGAAGGTGGTTGTGGCTCAGCACTTCAGGCACGTGGGAAGGTGGGGCATCCAGAGAGGGGAGGTGCTCTGTAAGGTGGGGATTTTGGGGGAGGGAGGATACCCTGGTGGTAAGTGCACGTCTGAGCCTGTGGAAAGGTTCCTGGGACCAAATCCCATGTGAAGGAAATCCTGTCTGAGCCCCGACCCAAATAGATGGCCTTTTAAACAGGAGTGAGTGTTGTCAGAGGGCTGTTGATCCATCTGTGGAGCAGCAGGCAGAGTGGTCTACTGGTTGGAGCACTGGACTGGGACTTGGGCAACCTGGCTCATTTCTGGCACAGCCACAGAATTCCCTGTACCTCAGTCCGCCCCTGTGTTAAACGGGGATCTGTCTCTACCTCTGAGGGGTGTGGAGTATAAAAGCCCTTGTGAGGTGCTCCGAGAACCCTGAGGAGCGCTAGGTGAATACCCCTGGGGCAGGCTTCCCCAGCCCATGCCCACATATGCACAGCATCCCCTGCGAGGATGCCTGCGCTCCGCTGTCCCCAAGCTCCCTTCAAGGGGGAAGTCGTGGTTGGCTCTGCAGGATCCAGTCTGGGGCCTCTCTGTGTGGACCCGCTGACGGGGGAAGATTTGTCCCTCTAGAAAGTGAACTGGGACCATACGCCCAGGACTGTCACACACTGACATTAGGTGGTGACAATGGGAGCCTTGTGGGGCAGAGCCCATGTTTTCCTCTGTTTGTAAGCGCCTAGTGCAGTGTGGCCTAATGCAGTGATGCTGACTGGGTGCTCCAGGTGCCATAGCCACTAAGAATTCTCACAGCCAGCTGGCTGGATTGTAGTGGTGACCTACTGGTGCAGGTCTCTGTCTCTGTCTGTCTCCTGGCTTGGTTGTGGGTCATCGTACATGGGGTTCTCTGGTGGAAGCCAGCTGGTGGGGAAAGCCAATTCCTCATGGCACTGCCAGACTGTTATAATAATACTTTGCCTTGGAAGGTAGGTCTGATTCCTGCAGGGTACTTTTCTGACCTGTCTGAATGCCCCAAGCTGCAAATCCAGACCCGAATTCATAAAGGGCTGGGGTTTGGTGTGCTATTACCGGCACCTTCTAGTGCAATCCAAAATCCATGGAAGGCAGGAGTGATTCTGTTACTGGCCATGGCCAAGAGACATAGAGGGGAGTGGAATGATTCAAACCTTGCCATCTCCGATGAGGATCTGTTTGTGCTTTAGGTGAGGGGGGAATTGAGGCAGATGTGTTTGCATTTGGGGGAAGCTCCGGAGTTTCTTTGTTTTGGGGTGTAGGGTCCCAATGGTGGGAGACCCAGCTCTCACTCTCTTCAGATTGGGTTCTCCTTCTTGGTCACAAACACCAGAAGAGAGTGCCCCAAGCAAGTAAGAACCTAAAAGCAGGGTTAGCCCCAGCACCCTGTCCATGTGTGGCCCCAGCGAGCCATTGGGGAACAATAATTGAGGCAGAGTGGGAAGGGGGAAGAGGGTTGCCAGGTTTCATCCTCCCTGAGCACTGCCCCCCACTGAACTCTGGGACTGTTACTACCTCCCTCGTGCAGAAGAGGGGCAGTTTCGTCTTAATGGAAATGGTCCTCATTTCCTGCTGCATGCATGTTCGTCTCTCATTTTGTCCTTCTGGCCTAACAAGCTGCACCCACCTTTGACTCCTAATTAACTTCAGCTACACCTAGGTGCCTGGTGAGGAGCAGTGCCTAAGAATGGGGGGATTTTAAGACAGGCTGGGTTAGTGGGCTACTGCGTGATGGGGGGACTTGGCCTCAACTCCCTGCTCCATCACGTGTCTTGCGTGACCTACCTCGGGCGGGTCACAGGCCCAGCAGCTCCTCCAGGAGAGTTAAACAGACCTTGGAAGAGCTGGTCCCTTGTCCCTCATGTACAGCAGGGGGTTGGGAGCACAGACACGTCAGGAAGGGGGAAGTGCCCAGATACCACGACGAGAGGCGCCGAGCAAGGCGGTGGCGTCCCCGCAGACTGGGGTGTGCTGCGGGGGGCCCCGGCTTCGGCCCCGCTAACTTTTATGAAGCTCTAAGAGTCTCGTCTGACAACAGGCGAAGCGCAGTGGCCTTTCGAGGTCCACACAAGCCGCCGGCGCCGGGGGGCGAGCTGCTTTGAGGATGAAATCATGGCAGGAAAGGGGCGGGCCCGAGGGCGCGTTCGCTCCGCCCCGCCTCACCGCGCCGCGCCGCCTCGCCTTCCCCAATCCGGGCCAGCTCCTGGGCGCAGTGTGTACGTTTCAATCTCAACGGCTGCCGGTTCGGAGTGCCAGGCCAGCCGCCGAGGAAGAGGAGCCGGGGACCCCACCGGGCCGGGCGTGCAGAGGCAGGCGGACGGTCAGTGACTGGGGCGCGGTTCCCTAGCAGCGGGCGCACGACGCGCTCCGACACTCTCCAATCTCCCTCGGTCAATCCGATTCGGACCCGGCCTCGGGAGCCTCCGGTGGAGCCGGGCTTACCCCGAATTCCGTCTAGAGGCCGCTGATCCAAGCGCTCCCAGCGCGAGCCGGCGAAGGGCGAGGCTGATTTCCAGGGGCGGTGGGCGAGCCGCGGCCGAGGAGGGGATGAGCGAGAGCGAGCCGGGGACCCCGTCCTTCGAGATGACTTGGAGCAGCACCACCAGCAGCGGCTACTGCAGCCAGGAGGACTCCGACTCGGAGCTGGAGCAGTATTTCACGGCGCGCACCTCCTTTATCCGCAAGCCCCACAAGGACAAGGTGAGGCGAAGTCGGAGCCCCGCTTCGGAGGAGGGAATCCCCCCCAGGGCCCGAGAGGGGAGCCCCGCTCCGGAGTGAGGGGGGATCTGGATCCTGCCGGTGCTGGAGTGAGGAGCAGCCATGCGGAGTGTGTGGGAGGAGGGAGAGGATCCGGATTTCCCGCGGGCAGGTCCTTGAGCTGGAGGTCGTTTGCCCCCTTCGGGATGGTATTTCGATGCCCTAGTGCCCGGGGGGAGCTGTTGTCAGGATGGGCACAGCGCTGACCCGGAACACTGTCCCTGCCCTGCAAACCTCACGGCTGCCTGCTCCTGTTACTCCGGGATCCTTTCCTTATTGGCCGCCTCTGCTGCTCCCACATGTGCCTTGGGAAGCCGCTGGGGAGCGAGTCTCTAGGCTGGCACTCGAGATGAGCGAGGTGGAGGCCTGGGGGGGGAGGCGGGGGAGCGCCTAGTTACCCAGGCCTGCAGCCAGTATCCCCCAGCCGGCGCTCTGGACTGCGGCAGGCGGCCTGACCCGGCTCCTTCCGGTGTACGCAGGGGGGCTGGGCCTCCTTGCGCCCCCATTGAGCCTTCTCATGGGGTGTATCAAAGGCGCTTGGCCGGTCAGGTCTGTGGGTAGGGAGTGAAACCAGCAGTGACAGCAGCGAAAGGGTTAAAAGTAACCGGCTGGTTTCCCATGGGCTGCAGAAGGCACTGGTAACAGTGGCTTCCATCACATCTGCTGCGAGTTTGGCAGGTCTCCTACCATCCCCTTAAGGGGCATTTAGTGAAAAGCCCACACGGTTTGGCACCACTGGATGACTTGGCTTCTGAGCAGGCGTGGGTCAGGAGAGCCTTGGCCAAGCTGTGGGGGGGACCCAGGATTGGGACAGAAGGATGAGATCAGCTGTATGAATCCTTCACCTTTTCTGTCTGTCAGGGCTTCCTAGGGCCTCTGTCCCCATAGCACTGCTGGTCCTGGTAGGAAGAGCTCTCTGGGTTTACACTGCGATACAACACTCCCTTAGTGAGGTCATCCTGCCAAGTGCATGTGGGGGAAGGGCGGCAGCAGATGGAGTGTGAGGGAAGATCTGTCCCCAGAGGCCCAGTGCTAGTGCACCAGCTTGAGCTGCGTCTGGCACCACGAGCAGTCAATGATTGTTGAAGGACAGGCTGGAATTGCCACCTGACACCATCACCCTGAGATGAGGCATCTGCCAGGCCTATCCTTTGCCTGAGGAGGCCTGCCTGGCTCTGCGCTAGCAGAGGGCAGGGGGGAGGGGAGAAGGATGTAGATGATGTTGTCCTCCATGTGAATGAACATGGCAAGCTGGGACCTGGCCACCTCTTCTCCACTCTCCCTGCATGGCCTCCATCTCCAGTTGTCCTGAGAAGCTCCAGGACATTAGGGGTGGGAGATGGGTCATCAGAACCTCGTCTTTAGAGCAGCTGGGTGGGTAGCATCTGTGCCAGGAAGGACACCAACTTCAAAGGGGCTCCCTGGACCAGTGCCCCATGGTAATGGTGGCCATGGAGGTCCTTGCGTAGGAGGTCCCCTTGGAGCCCTGCGAAGTGTTCTGGGGTGCTCTCTCTATGGCCTGAAGGAACTGAGCTGGGCCAGCGTTATGGGATATGTTGCTCATTGGTGCAGTTGCCAAAGGGCCTTGAATCTGGCTGCTCTTTGTAGTCCATTGGCACAGCTGGTGGCTTTGGCAAATGATTTGAAGTCAGGAAGCACAAGGGTGTGAGATCACGAGTGAACTCAGCCTTGGGCTGTGGTGGGTGTGGGTGAGTCGGTCCCACTCATCTGGTTACTGGCACAGACTGTGCATGTTCCTCAGTAGGGAGGAGGGGATGAAGTGGGGGCCCTGATTTAGCTGGCGAAGTGAGTTGATGCTGTGTGACTTCAACCCCCGTTTATCTGCTAATGTGCTGTGTACCTGGCCACCGCCCCTGCGATGGTCCTGCCCTAACCCCCCTCACCATTGCCAGGTACCCCTCAGTCCTCACCCACAGCACCCCTGCTGTGCTGGCAAAGGCTATGGAATAGCCTCCCAGCTGAGATTCCTTAGACCCCAAGAGAACAGTCCATCCCACTGCTGGCCCCAGGGACACCCCTGCCAGGTGTCCATATGTCAGTGACACAGTCCTGTTAGACTAACTTGGTTTCCAATCTGTGACTAAGTATAACCTAGTGGTTAGAGCAGAGGGGCTGGGAGTCAGGACTCCTGGGGTCTATTACAAGCCTTGCCACCAATTCACCAGATGACCTTGGGAAATCACTTCAAAACTCCATGCCTCAGTTTCCCCATTGTGTACAATGACCCTGAGTGTGGTGGGTTGTGAAGCTTGGTTTACTCCTATGTGCCATGTGCATTCAGATCCTTGGCTCTGTCTGGGTTTGGCCCCATGTGAGCACTCTCAAGGATGTAATAAAGGAAACCACCCCCTGGCTGGCCTGTAGGAGAAGTAGCTTGGCTGTGTTTGTGTGAGTCAGTGGGAGTGCCTAGACTCTCCCAGGGAAAGCTGAGATACTCTTATCAAGTTGCTTCATTAAGTGCCTCTGGGGAAGCTGAACTCTGGAAAATCTGGGGCTCTTCCCACATCATCCTCAGGCCAGTGCTAAAACCAGGAATCGAGCCCAAATCTGCTGAGCCCCAGTGCTGCCCTGTAGCCACTGGACCCCCTTCCTCTTCTCCCCGTTGGTCCCCTGGAGATTGGAGCGTAGCAGGAGAGGCCTGTCTCAGACAATCCGGGCTATGGTGGGCTTTGGGAGCTGGCCCCAAGATCTCTGTTCAACAAAGGGCAGGGCACTGTGGAGGGGCAGGGGTAGCCGGCAGTGATCTGTGTGGCTTGGCAGGGGGCTTTTTGGGAGGAGAGGGGAAGATTCATGCTGGAGCTGATGTCTGTGTGAGACACTGGGGCCTGCTCTGATGGGGCAGGTGGGGGACAACCTTCTGGCCAGTGGCAAATGAGAAGGGGGCATCTCTGGCCTCATGGCGCTTTGCGCCTCTCCAGGCATCATAGAGCCCAAAGGGACTCCAGAGCTGAGAGCTGGTGAATCACCAAGTGTGATGGTTCCTGATGGGCCTGGGGGTCCAGTGGTGCAGAGCCTGTCTGGTGCTCTGGGCACATGGCGATGCCCCAGGCATGGAGCTTGGGGCCTTCTACTGAGGCCCAGGCTTTTCTCCAGGACAAACTCCGTCTCTGATTCAGGGGGAATTGGGGCTGCAGCCCTCTCTCTCCAGCCCCAGCGCAAAGGGCCATCGGTGCTGTGGGGAGTGGGAGCCTGCGTCATCCCTGACTAAGGGTAATGGAGAAGGGTGGTGACACAAGCAAGCCCTCTGACTCAGAGAGGGAGGTGGTGACTCTGGACAGGGCCAGCTGTTAACTATTTCACCACCTGGAGCAGCCGGGACCCCTCAGCAAGGGCAGCCAGAGATGCTTGCAGGAGACTGAGGCGCTGCGTGCCACCCATCCCAGTGCTGGTTGTGGCTCTGGAGCCCAGCCTGAGCAGTGCATGGCACCCATGGCTAAATATTTGTTAGGATCCAACAATCCCAAGCCTCTCAAATATGTAAACAGGATCTTCACTGGCCCTGCTGGGGACCCTGCTTCCAGCTAGGTGGCATGGAGTCAGGAGGGAGCCACACATAGCCCTGGCCCTGCTCCTGCTTGATGATGCCCCTGTGGAGATCTGGGGGGGATGGGGTTTCGACATGGACCCTAGACAAACTAACTGGTGCATGCTGGAGGCTGCAGTGGGTGTGTGGGCCAGGATCCATCTTGTCCCCAGGAACACAGAGCATTATTGACTATATATGGACCTAATGGCAGGCCATGGGCGTGATCAGGGCAGTCCAGGGGCAGGAGAGGAGACGCTCTAGGGCAGACCAGCACTAGGTGCATAGGCAGCAGGGATCAGCCATGCACTGACCTGCACGCCTGGCCTCCTGCACCTCGTTTGTCCTGGGGTGGGAGCTCCCCCAGCTAGCTGGGCACCCCACACCTGCCTAGCAGCTTGTTGTCTTCCCCCTGGTACAGCTGTTCCTTCCCTCCCATACCCCACGTGGATGGGGTGCAGCTGCAGTGCCTTAATGCCATAGGGAGGGGTCCCGCTGTTAGGGCCACCCTTGCCCTTTCCCTAGTGGCACACCCCCACCCCTTCACTGGTCCTCTGCCAGTGCCCCAGCCTGCTGGCAGGTTGCACCTCTCTAACTACACGTGCCAGCTCTGAGGGGCTAGGGTGCCTGTCTGTGGAGGTGGGGCTGATGCCCTGGGGACCTCCAGGGCAAGAGCTGTGCAATGGAGCTGGGGTTGCCTTGCTCAGGCAGTGGTGGTCTCCTCCCGCATGCGCTGGCACTGGTGGGGACCCATGACAACCCTCGCCTGTGCCAGGTTCTGCGTTGCCATTAACTAACCCGCCCTGTGCTATTTCCCTTGTGGGCAGCAGAGCCGACCACAAAGCTGTTCTAAGCAAACCGAAGCTGAAGGCAAACAACACCGATCTGAGCAAAGCAGCTGCTCCCCTGGCTGGCTTGGAACAGCTGAGGGTCCTGGTGTCGGGGAGGCATGTGAGATAACTTGGAGGGGGAGCTGGCAGTGCAAGTCGCAATGCATACACTCTCGTTAGCTGGCAGGGACTGTCCGGAGCCAGGGGTGGGTAGGGGCACTGCAGCGTTTGAGCAGGTGGTGCTGCATTACATAATTTGCCCTGCAAACAGGCCATGGAGAAAGTTCCCTTTGTTCTGTAAACAGGATGCCAGTGTCCCTGCCTGTGCCTTTTTTCATCCTTCAGCTGGGAGCTCCTGGCGAGCCTTTCCTGTCCTGGGATGGGCCATGCTCCGCGCGCCATGCACCCCACCCTCGCAGGCTTCCGCCTGCCCTGGTCCTCAGGATGCAGAGACTTCCCCCTTGGTTTCCTTGGATCAGATCTCTGCATGGGAAATGCACTCCACCCTGTTGCACACCCATGTTCCCACAAGGAACGCAGTCTGGCTGGGTCTCATAAGTCTTACATAAGCTACTGCAGGCTGGGTCGCAGAGCGCTGTATCCCAGGCTTATAAATAGCCACGTAAGTATTGCTGGGAGCTTCCCTCCCATGGGATTTACAGTTGTGGGCAGAGAACAGTGCACGTAATGTGCACTGAATGCATTGATTCCCAAAGTCTACGTGGACTAGGCAAAATCCGCCCAACCCAACCTCTTTCCTAGAGTCTGGGGCAGCCCAGAGACATGTTGTGCCACAAGCAATGTTCCTTGTTTAATGGAGCACAGTGCAGCCCTAGCATGTGGGAGTTTAAAGCCGCTCTTCACTGCCTGTCTTAAATGTGACAGTCAGAAAACTAGGTATATGCTCTATTTTATTTTTGAATGCTTCTTTAGGAAGGGCAATCATGCACAGTATTGTCTCCCCTGCTTTTGCTGGAGTTCTCCTTGGAGGATCAGAGAACTGGGGCAAGAGAATTCTCAGCTTTTAATTAAAGTTGTTGATGCTTTTAATGGAGAGTTTTCCTTCCATGTGTGTATTAAGCATTTGAGTTAGATGGGTGTTAGCAAAGACAGACCAATCTGAGCAAACGTCTCTCCCCTTCTGTTTCATTAATCATCTTTCATCCCTCGGGTGTCTGGTGACATAACCCAGCAATTGTCCGGTTGTCTGGCGAGACTTCCAGGAAAATCAGTGTCATTGTAATGCCCAGCAGTGCTGTGTTGTCTGGACAAACCATTGATCCAGTGGTGTTTGGTTTGGTCAGGAGATTGATGTCAGTATGTTGCAGACCCGACCATGGCTTTAGATGGAGGCTGTGTGTGAGATCCCACACCTCCGAATGTGACTGATAATTACTCCTGGTCAGTGGCATGTCCTGGTATTAATGTACTTCAGGCCCTGTTGTCATGGCTCAGCCCCAAAAGGCTGCCAGAGAAGAGTTTGTGTACTTGCTCCCTTCCCCGCAGCCCCAGGTACAGCAGCCTGAATGATTACACTGGAGAACTGTTCTCCTATGAAGATCAGCTCTCTGATCCAAAACACACAGGGATCTGAAGGGTCAGAGATATGGGGGCTGGGGAGGGGGACCAGCCCAGGAACCACAGTTTGGTGGGTGAAAAAGTTGCCTCAACTCCTGCACAGAGCTCTCCAGTTTCACACCCTGATAGACATTAACTAGAGAGCAACCTTGTGGAGGTGGGGGGATGGGACACTCCCACCACGCTCCTTGAATGCTGGCAGGGCCTGGTGCAGTAAATGCAAGGTGCCTGTCAGGCAGGCAGGTGGGTATCGGACTCATGGTGGGCATCAAAGGAAAAACAGATCTAGCAGTTGCAAATGGGAAGGCGCTCTAGCTTCTGCCTGAGATGAGTTGGTCTCTGGCTTGCAGCACTGACACGTGTGAATCTTGCGCCGTGACAGACTGTCACTTTGGAGAAGAACCCATGTTTCCTCTTCTGGGCTGGAAATCCAGCTCCACTCTCGCTGTCCTGTTCTCTGCTCCTCTTTGGCCCAAAGTGCGCCTTCAGTTCTGTGTTCCTGTGGCCGTATCTCTGTGTGCTGTGTTATATCCACACGCAGGCTTTCTTCACCCTCCCCTGTCCTTTAGGCACCTTTTGAACCATGAGTGTCTGTTGGCAGAATAAAGAATTTCTCTCTGTTCATGTATGTTCCTTTGTGGGGAAGGCTTTCTCATTTACCATTGTCAGGGTCTGCTTGCATGCAGCACAACTTTTGGATCAATTCCCTTTTTCCTCAGTTATATTTCCTTTCTGTTTTCCCCCCTTTGATACTCTCCAGTAAGTCTGTCAAGTTTATTTCCCTCCCTTCTCTAACCATTTCTGCTCACATACCCAGCTCTATACTTTCCTGACTGGAAACCTGTTCTATTTTCCTCCTTTCATCCTAGCCCCCTATATGTATTCTCCCATTTTCTTTTATTTGCTCAGCTCACCTCCTGTTCATCTGCTAGGTCGGCAACTCCATTTTTTTCCTTCTCAAATACTTTTTCCAGCTGTCCGGTTGGGTGGATTTGGAGTCAGAGCTGCCCCCTTGTTGGCCATCTCTCTGCACTGGACAGCTTTCTGTCAGGCTGCTGCAAGCGCCAGTGCCAAGGTGCAGGGCTACCATGTGGCATTTGTTTGTGTGTGAGCATTTATTGGCATGTACCTGCATGTATGATGTGTACCATGTGCAGCTCCACATGCCATTCTCACCTCTCATCTCCCCCACTGCCCGGGCAGCAGCTGGGGCTTTGCAGTGGGAATGGAAAGGAAGTGATTTTCAGAAATCCCAGGGGAACTCTGATTGGTCTGTGGTGAGCTCATCAGTAATTCCCCTTGTTGGGGAGAAGTGGGGGGAGGCAAAGGGGCTGATGTCAACAGGAAGCCGGTCTGATGCAACAGTGCAATGAAGTTGTGTGGGCAGGCAGCAAGTGGCTTTCCTGCTCTGGTGGCAGAAGTAAGCACCGGTAATACATGAGCTGGCTGCATTGGGAGGCATTACAAGGTTGCCCATCACTGTGGTGTCGGGGCTTCTGATGGGGATCATGCCTTTGAGGAGAGTTGTAGCTAGATCTGTGCCAACGCTGAGCAGCATTGGGTTGATAAATCCACCCCCAATCCCCTCCCAGCGTTTTCTGTGGCACAGCTGAAACAGCAGGCGTCTCCCCAGCGGCCAGATGCCAGCAAGCCAGGGAATGCCAAGTTTCCTCTGACACCGTGGCCCAAGCAGCTCTTCTTTGCCTTGGACTGGTTGTATGTGTGTGTGGGGGAGGGGGTGCCAGGTGTTTAGCATGGAAGCCCTGTGCTGTGCCTGCTTCCTATTTGCTGTGACTTTTGGTCCCCCTGAATCCCGGAAATTCTCTGGCCTGTGTTTGCAGGGGGGCAGTGCAGAGGATCCAAGGTCAAACACAGGGCACCCATTGATTGTGCCTACCAGGGTACTGTGTGCAGAGACGGGGTGCAGTTGTGGGGGAGGTGGAACCACCTGGTGATGGGATCTGCTGCTGGAGCCTCCTGTGTTTTCTGGTGGAGGCTGGATGCTGATTGGTAACCCAGCCCACTGTGCTAGTGCCCTATGTCAGCAGCAGGCTGGGAGTAATAAGCCCCTCTGCAGGAAGCGGGTGCTGCGGGCCAGCGAGTGCCTCCTAGACCCTAGATCTGCCCAGCAGCTGCTACAGCTCTTGGTGGTGTGGAATGGTTTCTCCAGTTGTAATGAATGCCTGCCGTGCACCTGGCTGGCATAGTCCCACCCGGTTTCCACCTATGTCCTCCCTTCCTTAGTTGCAACCCACTGGACCTGACTTGTGGCCTCCAGGGGACTGGCCTCTCTCTGGCTCGCAGCCTCTAAGAAGCCTCTGTGATAACAAGTGGAGCATGATAATTCCTGATTCCTGCTTGGATCCTGGGTCTAGGGAGCTGCCTCCTGCCAGGGCTGGGAAGAGCTCAGTAGGGTTATATCTCTCTCCAGACACATCCCTTGCTTGAACTATCTGCCCCTGGGGGTTTCTGGTCTGCCCTGCAGAAAGTAGGTGGTTAGCGGAGCTCGCCTCAGAGCCAGTGTGATTAAAGCAACCTTGGTATCTATCACACCTGAGAGGCAGGTTGCTCATCTGCCTTCTCGATGCCCCAGTCTGTCTGGCTCACCCAGGCCAAACTAGCAGCACACCAACACCCATCCAGGCCAGCTGTGACCTGGCCTCTCTCTTGCTCTGCTGTGACCACTTGTACATCAGAGTCACTCCTGATCTACACCAGATCAGGGACCAGCCTCCAGGAAATGAGACACGGGCTCCATCAAAACCCATTGGGGTGTTGCTGGGTGCCCGAGATGGGCCAGCTCGGGGACTCTTCTCTTCCTAGAGGTGAAGTTGCCAGGACAGCGTGGAGGGACCCGTGGGGGGAAGCGTGCCCAGTGTGCAGGATCTAGAGCGCGAGGGATCTCCAAGGCCTGGCGGGTGGAGGCGGGGTGTTGAGGCTGGTGGGGGTGATTAGGCCATAGAAGTCTTCTGCAGCAAGGCACTGTGGGTGGCATGCCAGTCGCCACCTCACCAGGCAGGCCTGGTCTGTGGCCGGGCTGAGATGCAGAAGGCTGTGAAGGGAGGGGAGTGGAGCCACGGGAACCCCAGCTCTCTGGGGAGGTGGGCTGACCTTAGGCTTGTCTCTCCTGCAGGATGAGCAGATAGACTGGGAGAAGCCGGTTCTGACCCAGGCCGAGATCGAGCAGAAGATCAAGGAATACAACAGCCAGATCAACAGCAACCTCTTCATGACGCTGGTGAGGCCTGGGGCAGGTCCACACACAGCAGATTGGGGGGTGGAGTGGTCGCAAAGGAGCTTAGTGTTTCAGAGCCGAACACTCAAAAGGGGCTGTGCCCAGAGCCTGTTCCAGAGGGCACAGGGATCCCAGACAGGGTCTTCCCCGCATCCAGGGGCTTCCCCCAGAGCAGGTTCACACTCACTGTCCCATTGTCCTGCCCCACTCCCAGCCCAGGCCCAGCTCATTCTCACTCTGGCTGTGCCTCCTCCCAGAACAAAGATGGCTCCTACACTGGTTTCATCAAGGTGCAGCTGAAGCTGATCCGTCCAGTCTCTGTGCCGGCCAGCAAGAAGGCGCCCTCCATCCAGGACGCCAAGAAGGTGCCGCGCTCCCAGGCAGTGAAGCGCCGCACATCCTTCTACCTGCCCAAGGACACGGTCAAGCACCTGCACATCATCTCCCGCACCCGCGCCAGCGAGGTCATCGAGGCCCTGCTCAAGAAGTTCACGGTGGTCGACAACCCCCGCAAGTTCGCCCTCTTCGAGAGAGTTGAAAAGGACGACCAAGGTACCGGTCTCCTCTCCTGCCTGGGCACAGTCCCTCCAGCCCTTGTCCTTGCAGTCCCTGTATCCCCTGGCTTTAGTGCCAACCAGGGCTTTCTTGTGTAGATTGCATGGATTACACAGGGCTCAAGTTTTACCCTTCCAGGGTCTGCCCTGCTCCCCACAGTGCCCTCTGCTGGGAGAGGCTGGGGCTCAGGAGCGCCCCCTCCCCCCAGTCAAGGCTCTTGCCCTGCCTCCCACAACACCCCCTGCTGGGAGAGGCTGGGGCTGGCGTATCTGAAGCTGGCTTGCCTCACTGTGCTAATTGGCGTGTCCTGCATGTGCCGTTGCAGTGTACTTGCGGAAGCTCTCAGATGAGGAGCAGCCCCTGCGTCTCCGGCTGCTGGCTGGCCCCAGCGAGAAGGTCCTCAGCTTCGTTCTGAAGGAGAATGAGACCGGAGAGGTCAATGTGAGTCTGGGAACACCTGGTGTGTTGCTGGCCCGGGTCTCTCTGGGAAGGGTTCGGGGGTGTGTGAGACAACACTGCTGGCTGCCTCGTTGACTGGCCCCGATGGCAGAGCCAGCTAGCTGGGAAGAGGGAAATGAGCATGGAGGGGGGTCCTGGATCCTTGCGGGCACCCCTTCCTGGCCGCCCACTAGGGCTGCTCAGAAGGGATTCCAAGCCTCTGTCCTCAGCATCCCAGGACATTTCAAGCTCCGGGAGCTGGAATGGAGTCCAGCCAATCTCAGGGCCTCTAGGCACATACTCACTGCACAGTCAGACCTCTGATCTGGCCACCTCTGCTGAGTGTAGGAACCCACTCTTCTCCTGGGGGGATCATCTGGACTCCACAGGCAGGCAACTCCCTTCCCTAGCTTGCCCCTGCAGCATATTTCCTCGTCTCTTCTCTCCTGGCCAGTTCCCTTCCCCCACCAGCTCCTTTATAGACCCTGGGGCACCTGCTTCCTTTGTTCTTCTGGTAATTTTCACACTGCCCACCTTTCTTCAGACAGGGGCAGGGAGCATCTTCTCCCAGCTAGAGCTGTCCCATTGTCCCAAAGTGTGTAACTGTGAATAGATGCTTGTATGTGGATTGCTTCCTATTGTCTCTGCCTCTGCCCTGGCGGAGACTGACATGACCCTGCTTAAATCCTGGGGGTGCGACCGAGGTAAGAGCGCTCCCCAACACAGCCACTTCATGGTACCACTTTGTAAAATCATGGGAGTAATGGGAGTCAAAGGATCCCAGTTGTGGCCCCCACACAGCCCTGCTGGTGTCTCTCACTCCTGACTCGCAGCCCCTGCTGCTCCTCCAGCCCTGGGTTCTAACCCCATCAGCGCCCCAAGGGCCCTGCCCCATCATTTAGATCAGGTGATGGCGCATGGTGCAACGCACACTCCTGGGGTGACGGTGCCTCTCTTCTTGCCCCACAGTGGGATGCCTTCAGCATGCCTGAGCTGCACAACTTCCTGCGCATCCTGCAGCGCGAGGAAGAGGAGCACGTCCGGCAGATCCTGCAGAAGTACGCCCGCTGCCGCCAGAAGATGCAGGAGGCACTGACCACCCGCACCCCAGGCTGAGCTGGTCCCCGCCCCAGATCTGACTCTCCAACAGCACCAGGTGGCGAGGAGAAGCGGTGGCGAGACCAAGTGGATGCAGCCGGATCCATTCCGGGACTATGCTTGGGGGTCGGGAGCTCCCCTGCATGGGTGCGGGGAGGTGGGGTGTGTGGGGGATGTATCGGTGGTGGTGCGAGGGCCCCCAGGGCCATGTGAGGCACTAGTGTGAGCGAGAGCGGGGCTGTGTGCATGGGGAGGAGGGGCTGCCCCCTATCATGTGTGTATGTGCACGTTTGGGGCTGCTGAGTCACGGCCGGGACAGCTGCTCCCAGCTGCGCCTTGGAGTGGGGAGTGGTACAGCTGCTCAAGTCCATCCTCCTGCCAGGGCCTGTCTTCTTCAGCCCATTGGGCTCCTCTGGGCCTGGTCCTCTCTGGGGATAGATGGAGGCTCAATGTGGACCTTGCTGGCAGCCCGGGAAGCTTGTCCTGGGGCAGGCTGGGGCGGGGGCGGCACTGCTCCTCATAGAGACAGTGACCTGTGCTGTGGCCCATCAGCCTGGGCACTGTGCTGGCAGGGCTGAGGACTTTCCCCATCCAGCTGCCTTCACCACTGTTTCTGGGGTAAGCCCAGTGGAATTGCCCTGGAGACCCCACACTGGTCTCCCTGTGATCTCGGTTACCAACGGTGGCCTCAGTAGGGGCTTGAATCCAAAGGAAGGCTGAGAGGAGGAGATACGGTGACTGCCCCTAATTGTGGGTAAAGGGACTCCATGGGGCAACCCCATCCCTGGTGTAGCGTCAGTGGAGCAGCTGCCAGGGCTGGGTCTGGGCTATTATGGAGAAGAGGCACAGGGGAATGTGGCTGCGTAAGGTCCAGCGCATGAGTGGAGGGATGATGTCCCAGCCTGCTTGGTGCATCCTGGTGGGGGGATGGGGCAATAGCGATGGCAAGGGGTGGCAGCCCTTCCCTGGAGAAGCAGCAACTCCCTGGTACCCAGGGGCTGAGGAATGGTGTGTGGCTGTTGGGCTGGGGTGAAGCAGCCGAGCCACTCCCCATGAGCGCGTGAGCACTGAGGCAGAGCGAAGGCCCCCAAGAGACTCCCTTTGCAGGGGGGCCCTGCTGTGGACTTGAAGTTTGTTTCTTTTTAGTGAATGATTTTTAAATTGACTGTTGAATGTTCTGAGCTGCTGGGGGGCTGTGCTCCCTGGGGGCTTGGCCAGTGTGTGGTGCTGGCTCTGTGCGAATCAATAAACGTTTCGGGGCAAGACTGGTCTGGAGCTCTTTGTATCTTTGAAGCCAGTTTCAGGCCCAGGACGACTGTCCTCCAGGCAGAGGGTGTCTGCATGGCTATAGACAACAGAGTCCTGTGGCACGGACTCTGTTGTCTTTCTACAATAGACTAACATGGCTACCCCTTTGGAATTTGACTGCATGGCTATAGTATCAGGGCAAGCAGTCAGCCCTTGGGCGAGGGAGCTGCCCCATCCAGTCCTTGGAGTGACCAGGGCAAGGGCATTTTGTCTGACATGTCTCACACTGTCAAGTGGGAAAAAGCTTTCTGGGGGTAGCAACTTTCAGTCACGCCCTGCTTGGCCTAGGAGGTGAAGGGCTCTCCTCCTCCTCCAATCTTTGCTGCTAGTCCCATGTTCCAAATGGAAATCAGGTGCTGGACAGGGTTTGCCTGGGGCTGGATGGTGGCATTTTACAAGATGAGTGCACATGTGACTTTCTTCACTTTACCCAAAGCAAAAAAATAAATAAAAAATAAAAATAAAAATCAGTATTTGTGTCCTAGCTCTGCCCCTGTTCCCACACAATCACTAATAGATCTTAAAGCTCCTGAGCTTATTTCTTCCATGAGCCCCCCCCCCAACCTCCAGCAGCTTCCCTGAATGGACTTGCATCTGTCGGTCACAGCTTCCTAAAGGTGAACTAGTGCGATTCTCCACTCCACTCAATGGGGATGAGGGGGAAAGACCATTCAACCACAGGGTGGCAAACTGACCCCACTCCTTGCCCTGCCCATCTCGACCTCCTGCTCTCTTCACAACTTCCACCTGTAGCTGTGCACAGATCTTCCCCCTAGACCCGGAACTAGGGTTCAAGTTACCAAGGAGCCAGCTGCCTAGTGGTTTATTCAGTGACTCAGTCCAGGCAAAGTCCTTGGGGTGGGGGCAGGGGGACAGGGTAGACTCCCTTGCATATTGCATGGCTCCCTTGCCAGCTAAAGGCCATGGCTGGATCCTGCCTTACTCTGTATGTGTGCATATCTGTTCATCCATCCCCATTTGATTTGATAGCCCTGGCTTCACACTCCCTGAGATACGCTGGCCCAAGATAGTAGCCCAGACTTGTGTAACTGAGCAGCCTGCAAGGACTTAAGCTGTCATCTCACACTATTGTGCATGCACAGCCCCTCCTGTGCAGCCTCCTAGCATAGGTGGATAGAGAATAGGTCCTTGGGTCAGAGGGTCACTTGGCTCCCAGGGACCCACACTTAGAGGAAGAAATGTGAGCACATGAAATAACACATTACACTGCTGTGATGCTGCTCAAACCAGCGCTACCTTTAGAAATGCAAGTTCCAAAGGGGTTAGGTAGCCATGTTAGTTTAGGTCAGCAAACAAACAAGGAGTTGTGTGGCACTTTTAAAGATTAATACATTTATTTACTGCATAAACTCTCATGGGAAAAGATCCCACTTCGTCAGATGTTTTGAAGATGGGGAACTTACAAAATGGAAGGAAAATAAATGCAGGGAACTGTATGACATAGGATCAGGTCAGGCTGTAACAGCAAATCAGAATAGGTGTTGAGATTCAAACACTGGGAAACAGCCTATGGGTGCTCACTGGTCCTGGTTGGACAGATGTGCGCCCCCCCCCGCCCAATTGCAACGCTACAGTCTGTGCCCCGCCCTTGGCCGTGTGGCGGGCGCTGTGGCCCGGGGCGGAGTCTGGATGCACGTGACCGTGCGGAACGGGATCTCATCCCGCGAGTCCCGCCCCAGCCTTTGGCGCTCTCTGCTCACGTGACGCGGGCTCGCCGTCTGCCCCCTTCCCCAAGGTCCGTCGCGTGCGTGATGCACCGCCCCGCGCGGCCGGAAGTGGCGTCGGTGGGCTGGGCCGGGCCGGGCCGGGCCTGGAGGCGGCGCTGGTCGGTTGCTGGGCTCCGTGGAGGCGCCGCGCGGCCGCCCCGCCCTCCCCCCTCCGCCATGCTCCCGCCCTGAGATGGGCGCCAACGGCTCCAAGGGCCGCGGCCTCTGGCCCTTCGCCTCCGCCGGGTCCGGCGCCGAGGGTCCCGGCGGGGAGCAGGCCCTGGCCCGGCCGCGCGGCTCCCGTACTGCCTCCCCCTTCGTCTTCACCCGCCGCGGGTAATGACGGGGCTCGGGCTCCCAGGGGCAGGGGGTGGGTGGCAGTGGGGCAGAGGGAGCTCGTCTCCGTGGGCTGGGACTCGGGCTCCCGGGGGCAGGAAGGTGTCTGAGCTGGACGGGCGTGTTCCCCTGCTCCCCACCTGACGCCCTTCTTCCTCCCGGGCCGCGTTCACACCAGTTCTTGGGGCTGACCTGTGAGGGGTCGATGCGGGTCCCGAGGGCACCCCAACCAGATGCCCTATCTGAGTAAGCTGCCACCTCCTGGCAAGCCTGTGGCTCAGGCGGGCACCGTTGTGCCCACGTGCAGCCTTGCTGGATCCTCCCGGCATCCAGCATCAGCTCAGTTTGCAAGTGAGGCTGGTCTGTGTGTTTGCATCCAAGGATGGGTCCCTGGCCCCTCTGTGGGGACCTGCTGCTTCTCCACTAGCGATTATAAGGTACAGTTTGGGTACAGGAGCTGCACACCGAGGCCTGATACAGCAGACTGAGGAGAGGATGGATTTGTTGAGGCAGTCACGATGCAGGGTGAGGTGGTTGAGATCTGGGAAGACAAAAATGTTACTCTCCCCAGGGCTTTTGGCAAGAGCTGTGGGGGTGGAGGGAGCAGAAAAGGCTCCGACTCGTCTGTCATCACTAACCTATGGAACTTAAGACAACAGAGTCCTGTGGCACTTTTAAAAAGTGCCACAGGACTCTGTTGTCTTTCTACAATAGACTAACACGGCTACCTCCTTTGGAATTCGACTATGGAACTTAAGTTTTCCCAATCCATGGTAACACAGCTCCCCTCAGTGGCATCTGCACACATGTGAAAGTATAGCATTGCTTTGGACTTGTCACCTCTTTATATAAAAATATACAGTGTCTAATTGCAGCTCTTATTCAGATCTGATTTTAAGGCACTGATACTAACTCTCGGGCACAGGAGATGAGACTGCCTTTGGGGAGGAAAGAGTGAGCAACTGAGTACAGCAACCCAGCAGTGTCAAGGTCACATTGAGGGGCCCAAGAAGGACCGTGGTCCCTGTCTTATGAAGTGCAGCAGTTGGGGTGAGGAATAGCCTCTCAGTGATATAGTACCAGGTACAGTGGCTCATTGTCACTTAGATGTACCAAGTTGATGGTTTTCAGTGCATCTACTCCTTCAGTAAGAAGCACAGACTATAACTATTGAGTCAAAGAAATGGGATCCTGCTAATTGCTACCAACCAAGCTTCATGCATTGGGCAGGGCAAGTCCTATCACCAATTTAGAGTGAGGCCCTGTTACTGCTGATCACTGTTTATGGAGTTATTTCCCATCTGTAACTGTTTGAAGCTTCTCATATCTAGAGAAGCCTCAAGCCTTTTGGCAGGAACAAGCCACTCTAAAGCTTGTAAGCAGACAGTACTTGCCAATAAAATACACTTCTGTCTTGGTTCTGTTTGATGGTAAGGGCAGCTGTATAGTCCTGTCAGGGAGTTAGGCATACTGCTAGCAGAGAGGGAAATAAATGTAGAACTGAGACTAATGTGTTTAGTCTAGTGACTCATGGACATGGATTGCTGCCGTGAGACCTGTGCACCATGCAAAGTTATTTCTCTTTAAGTTCTTAAATTATGCAACAAATATTATGTCAAAAGCCTTGATTTTTGCCTTGGGTTCATTTCTTCCTAATTAGCTTTTGGCATCAATGTATCTCCTCTCTGGCCAGGAAAGTAGCCAAGTGCATCTGAATCAAATGGCAAAGCTAGCAAGCAGTTATCTGTGGCTAGCTGAAATTCTGCTTTGGATATAAAGGATAGTGAAATAGCTGATGGGGGGGAGGAGCGGAATTGGCATCTATCACTACCTCCCTTTTGTTTAGCTTAAATCAGTAGCTTTTGTCTCTTCATGCCCACAACCTAGTCTTAGATCATTAGAGATGTGGGATTTGCAGTGTGTTGAACCAGGAACCTGGAAACAGGACATTTCAACAGAAATCCAAAAGTCTGCAGTTGTTGGGCCTTTATGTTTTATTTATACGTGGCTTCCAGCCAGAAATGAGGCTGTGCTATTCTCTCATCCCTTTCTGTTTCAAAAAAGTATGCATCTTGTTTAAAGGCGCTAGTATTCTGGTACTTTGGTATCTTATGTTCATTTCATGGATGATGTTGATTGGGAGATGGTGATACTTTAGCTATTGTTTGTGTCATTGGAGGACTTCAGGCATATGGATGAATCTTGGCAGACTCAGTATCTGTGTGTGCATATAGCTGGGTTCGCGTCAGATCAGATGTGTTCAAATGTAACAGAAACAAAGGGGTTAGCTGAGGGGTTCTGATAGAGATACATCAGTAGTGACCCACATTGGTTATCACCTGATGATTTTGTGATTCTTGTGAAATTAATGAGCTCCCCTCATACCACAAGAAGCCCTAAAGTCATCTAGTGAATTGTGTTTTCCTTTGACTGCAACACTCTCTCTTGGGAGAGGAGAGTGCTCTTGAATTGCAGGGACCCCACTGAATGCGCTAGTGTTTCCTTCCTATTTCAGGCCTGATCCAAGCATGGTTTCGTTTAACTTAAGACTAAATATGCTCGAGCAGTGAATATCAAGACTAGATCTTTTATTTATAAATGGACTTGTACTCCTTTCTGCTGAATAACACTTCAGCTTGGCAGCAACTCGAGTTGCTTGTCCAAGAGTGAAAGTACACATCTGCGAACGCATGCATGACTGGAAGTGTCATGGTGTGGTTTCTTACCATGGCTCCACTGGTTTGTGTTGAACTGCTTATAATTGCTTCTGTACAAAACCAACCCTCAGCTGTATGGGGCCATAACAAACCTGGCCTCTGGTGTAGAATAGGAGCAGTTGCGCAAGCTTCCTCTCTAACATCTCACCCCTGAATTGGTCAGGCCACCTGTGATGGAGGGGCGTGCAGTCATCTCCTCCCTTATCTCTCCACTGAGCCTGACTGTGCAACGCAGGAGTGGACTGATCTGTGTACGTAGCAGCTGCAGGCACTTGACTGAAAGCTGTGTACTGTGTGTTTTAATGCCAGTTGTGCAAGAGGCTTTATGTGGATTTCTGCCCTGTTAGGTACTGGACTAAAGACACCAACTTCTTGTTTCACAGCTGCTTGACAGCCATCAGCTGGAAATGACTCTTGGCTGCTGACCTGAGCTGACAAGCTCTATGTCTCATTTCCCAGTCCTGTGGTTCCCAGCCCAGATGTCCGCTGCCCTTTTCCCAGAATGTGTGCCCGTCACTTTGGGTAGAGATCATTGATGTCCAGACCTCCCAATTTCTTATATGCTACTCTCTGCATTCCTCTGCAGCTCCATGTATTACGATGAGGATGGCGATCTCGCCCACGAATTCTATGAGGAGACCATTGTCACCAAGAATGGGAGGAAACGTGCCAAACTGAAAAGGATCCACAAGAACCTGATACCTCAGGTAACCTGCCCAGAACCAAAAGTGGCCTGTCTGGGGACTTGACTGGTAACATCGTATCATGCTGTGCCGGACAGTCAGGTTCCTATATGGTCTTTTTACCCATGAGGTGCCTCATCCCCCTGGAAGTCTAGCGCCAGTAGTAATCCTGACTCCATTTGCCTAAAAGACAATGGCTTTCACCAGCTTTCATCCTTTTCCCAGCTTTCTCTTTCTGCTCAAAGTTCCACCTCCACCCTGGTGTTCAGGCAGAAATGGTAAGATTGAGTAGGGGGCACCTGTGTACAGCTGTGTCCTGAAAATCCTGTGCAGTTCAGCCCCCCTACCTCTCACTGTAAGGCATGGGATGGGATGGGGTGATAGGGGACTTTTTAAATACTTTTAAATACTAATTTCCAGATAGCAATCTCCAGTGAAGCGCTGACATTGGTGTACCACCTGGAGCCACTTGATGGCGCCAGTCTAAACAAAGTGTGCTGCACTATGACAGTGCCACAGCAGTGATGTGAAGGAAGCCCACTAGTGGGGTACGCTTATGTCAGGGCATCTCTGCTTTCTGAAGCCAGCAATCTGGCCTTAAAAATGAATATTTACACCCTGCTGTGTGATTTGTAGCAGTAACTCTTGACATATCAAAAATCTTCAGTTTTAAATCCTCCACTCATGCCCTTGGAGTTACTTTTTGATAAGCTGGAACAAAGGCATTATTTATTAATATTTATAATCATGAAAGGAACAGTATTACAAATCATCCTACAGTCAGGCCAAATAATAAAGAAGAGGGAGAGTCACCTGTGGAAAGAATGGGGGACCAGAAGGTCTAAATGTAGGGTGCTGTCTATAATCTGGTAAATTTTCAGGGGTTCAAAATTTGGAAGCATTGAAATAGGTACGAGGGTAGAGAAAACTGTGTGCCAACATAGCAATACCTCCTCTAGGTCAGTGGAAATGAGTGCATTGTCGCCATCTGACATCAGTTCAGTGGCCACTCTGAAATGAGCTGGGGTAGGGGCAGGGAGAGGGTTGTGGTCTTATCCAGCTTCTAGGGAGCAGCTGTCCATACCGCATGTTGTTGGCATCCTCAGGAGAGGGACTGAATGGGCTGTGAGAAGCAAGTTCCCAGTTCACTGCCTTGAGGGGGTCCCTCTCCTATAGTCAAGCATACAGACAAGGCAGAATGTGCATCTTCACTATCTGGGCTGTATTTGTTTACAAACAGAGGACTTCCTTCTCCAGACGGTTGGGCTGGCACCTTTCATAGGCATGAAGAATAATCTCTGCCTAGCTCTGGCTTTTCGATGGGACCGATTCAGCAACGAGCGTGGACAAAATCCTTTTCTTTGGTCCCTGCTAGCAGTGGCCATGATCAGTTCCAAGGCTTTTATGTGTGGTTATGAAGGGCTTGTTTATTTTGCAAAATACATTTGTTGCATTCATGCTGTACCCAGCTGCCCACATGATCTGGTGCCGCCTTCTAGCCAGCAGCTGCCGTGAGACGGAACCAGTCCACAGTGGCATAAACCATGCAAGGCCCATTAATTGGGAGGCCACAGGTTAAGGCACCAGTGATTCCCTAGTTGTGTTGTTTCATATTGTGCTCCAGCCAAACCATGACTGTTCTCCGGAAAATAGAGATCTTTTATTTAATGTAATAAAACTATCTTCCTTGGTTTTTGTAATCCTTGAAAAAGCCCTTTGCCTTTGCTTGCGCGTTAGCGCTCTGGCCTTCCAGAGGTTTTGAAAACACAAACTTTTCAGTTCCAGGAAACATTATTACTGTACTGCAGAGAGAGGAACGTCAGCACAGAGGGTGAAGTGTCTTCTGTTCCCTTATTTTAAATACAAGACCACATTCCCAGCCCTTTGTAAGTCTGTGGGAATTTTCCTGGTTCAATCTAGTTCTGATCCCTCTGTGAACCAGAGCATAGAAACCATTAACATTTCTCTCCCATTTTTTACCTATAGACTCTGAAGCTACTTTGCTTTCTGATCTGTTTGTAGCGGAAGAACATTCACACCCAGTGCCCGTTAAATGCATGAGGCCTAGAGGATTTTTTTGGTTATTCCAGATGTGCGTGTGTCATGCACAATATTGTTCTTTGGCCAGAAGGTTTGCTTGCTTCTGCGCAAGGCTCTTGCTGTTTCCTTCTTCTCGGTCACTTAAGAGGCGTTTTCCCCCCGCTCTTTTAAATGACTGGTTAAAATTGCCAGACTACGAGCCCTGGAAGTTGATCTCTTCTAGTCATGGATCAGGTGGTGTGTAGTTTGGACCTAGTGTGCCCAGCACTGCTGGAGCTGAGCATCTTAGCCTGACTGAGGAGCTAGTTTTAGTGGTGAGTCCTGCTTCCACTGCCTGCCTGGAGCTCTGAGTGCCAACAGACAGCTCAGTTGCAATGGTTTAATGGACTCTTGTCCATTAAGAACTGGGCTGGGACATAAGCTCTATTGTCTTTTTCCATCTGGAGTGACTTGCAGAGCCTGGGGCTTTTGTTTGCAGGTGGTTTTTTAGGACTCTGCTCTGGCCAATGTCTCCTCCTGCGTCACCGCCCTCCTTGTTCTCTTTTCAGGGGATAGTGAAACTGGAACACCCTCGTATTCACGTGGACTTCCCTGTTATCATCTGTGAGGTCTGAGCTGCTGGCCCAGCCTTCCCGTACGAGTGGAGCCACAGAATGCTGCCTGGTGTCCTTGAACCACAATGGACTGCGAACACAGACACGCACGCTTTTGATTTTGGAGCTCTTCCTGCCTGGAGGAGGAGACGGGGTGGTGCAGAGTCGACTGGTTATCTGGGATGAAATTGGCTCAGGCTGTGTTCATGAGATTCGTGACCTTGTTGTGCAACATGCTTAAAAATACCCTCAGCTGAAGCAGAAGATTGAAACCCTTGTATCCTCCTCTGTCGGAACAGCAGCTGGGTAATTGAACTGCCCGTTGCACCTGAGTCTGGGGTTTTAAAGAGAGAGCCAGTCTGCACCTCATGCCGAACAAAATCCCTGCTTCTCAGGTACCCACTCCAGGCAGGGTCACGGTCAGGTAATTCACCCCTGTGGGGCTAAGGGAGACCTCTCATGCCCCTGCCCTGCAAAGGAAGGATAATTAAATGGCTAGTGCTCTAGTTTATTCTTTGTGGGGATTGGTTGTGTGGTGCTGCCCCCTAGTTGGTCTGGAAACAGAGGGTAAATGGGGTGGTCTGAGGAGGAGCTAATCTAAAGACCCCTCCCTCCCCCCACTGAAACAGGATAGTGCTCCTTGTGAAGGGAGGTGACGGATTTAATTGCATCAGTCTCCTCGTTTATACAGTCCCTTCCTGTGCTCAGCGTTGTTTTGTACTTCCCAGCGATGCGGCTCATCTGGTCACCCTAAGCCTTTCCCACGGCTCTAGGAACGCCAGCTTAGCTGGTGGTGTCTGATCTTCGCCGGAAACCCTGTTGGCCACTGACAGTGCTGTGCAGGCCCAGCAGAGCAAACAGAATTTGCAGCCAGAGCAGCAGTGTTCATTGCTGAGGGACTGGCCTGGCAGTCTATGTTAACCCACACAGCTTTCCAGTTAGGATTCGCACTGCAGGGCTTAGCTTGCTGTCCGTTAGCATGCATCTGTTTGGTGGGTGGGGGCTGCACTCCTGTTGAGTGGCGTTCTTTCCCCTCCCAAGTCGATGGTGTGTTGGAGTGTGGGCTACAAGGTGTGACCCCTCATGTTAGCTGTATTGTTTACTCTGGGGCTCAGTCTTTCTCCGAATGTGGGTCTGGATAATTTTGTGTCCCACTGTAGACATCTGCCCTGCTTTGGGTACCCCTGAGAGGTCCAAGACAGGAATGAAGAGTCAGTTTTTACCCTCTAGTAATAAATCAGTTGGCGTCAGCCCCCTCCTGGCTTGGAAATCTCCCTGCAGATATGAAACTGGGTTCTTCTGCTAAGGAATGCAATGCACTTTAATGGAAGGCCTCACCGCTTCACCCAACTTGATAAAGAAACACATGGCTATTGAGAGGCGCCCTCTGCCAGTGGGACTCCTGGGGCAGCACTGGAATTGTACATTGGTGCGCCTGCCACTTCATCTCTGCTTCCTTGTTTGAAGGAAGAGAGCTAGCTGGCTGCTATTGAGCCGGGATGCCCGTCCCAAATACGGGAAGTTGTTGTCTTTCTGCTCTGGGTTACGTGAGAATGGGCAGACTCCCTATGCACAAGCAGGGCATCAGGGATCCTTGCGGCCCTTGACCTCTCCAAGAACTCCTTTGAAGCTTTAAAGCTGGATTGAGACCTGGCTCCCGCAGAAGTCAGCTTATCAAAGACATCTCATTTCCCCTTCCAGAACTTGGCATTTATTTTCTGAGCAGTTCAGACATTTGCTACCTCGATTTTTAATTTAAGCGGTTGGTATAAAGTTGCTAGCAGTATCCATGTGTCTGTCTGGGATGTGTCCATCTGCACCCTCCCTGTGGGTAGTTCTAAGGGCTGTGTGCCATTCTGATGGGGTTCTGGATGGTAGTTAGCAATAGTAATTCTAACTGTTAAGACTGTCTCCCTGTAGCCTCAGCCTCGACCTTGTTCCTGGACCACTTTCCATAGCAGTTGGTATGAAATCTGCCCTTAGCCAGCATGGAAGTTGGTTTTCACAGGGAGAGTGCTTATTACAGCTGCAGCAGAGAGCATGCTTACATTGGGGTGCTTCTAGACTCTTTCCCCTACTTGGAAAAGTCGCTCTTAAAAAATACTCTATTACAGTGTTTCTTGTTTGCTCCAGCCGTTCTCTGGTAGGTGATGGGTTCATCTCCAACCGGGCTCACAGCTCTCCTTGAAAGAGGACATCATCTCAACAAAGGAGGGGATCAAGCTGAGTGAAGCTGACTAAATCCTGGGACACTGCTCCAATATGGGGAAACAGTTCTGAAAAGCTACCCTCTTGCTGCTGCTTGTGTGGTTTGTATGGGAGAGAACTTGGGCCAGGAGCTCTCCTCTGGCTTCTCTTGATGGAGGCAATAGGTTTCTGGAGGCCACTGGCTTCCTCCTGAGTGGAGAGCTGTATCAGTTAGGTCTGAATGAGGTGGCTGGAATCTAGCACAGAGGAAGTGAGGTGTGGAGGAGACTGTAGGGTTAGGAGGTGGCTCCTGCAGAAATGCGAACAGCTGGCCAGCATCTTCTCCTCCCTGCCCCATGTCCCCTGGAGCAGAGCTTGGTGTTCCACCCTAATACTAAGGCAGCAGGCTCTCTGAGGCTAGTTATTACCCCTGTTCCTGCCACACTTTTTTCTAGGCTGGGTGGCCAGTGGGGTTGAAACTGGGCAGTCAGTCTGTGTGGATTCTGCAATCCCAGCCCATCTCTCCCCCCGTCTATTTCCTTCAGTTGACACAACCAGGATGAAGAGGACCCTTGAGCTGCTGAGGGAGGTATTTAAAATGTGAAGGTGATTGTAAATAGTATCTCTGTCCACTGCACTGTTGGAGCAAGCGAGGAAAAAAACAAAAATCCCAGTTAGTTTCTTTTTGATTTTTTTACTTCTTTCTGTGCGACTTCGTGCTTTCCAGTGTGGATGTGTACAATTGTCCCCACCGACACTACATGTTCTGCTCCTCTAGTGAACGGATAGGAATCTGCACTTCAGACATGTACAATATTTATGGTCCTCCTGCCTCTGCCTTTGAGTGCATCTGTCTAATTTTGTTAAATTTCAATAAAACTATTTGTAGATCCCAGAAGGTCAACAGCTGAGTTATTTTGGATGGGGGTGGAGCTTAGTAACTGTTCTCCATGCTGCTGTGTGTCATGGGCAGATGGACATGTTAGCGCTTGCCTGGGGTGCGAGCTTTCCCATATAGATGTCAAAGTGCCTGCAGCAACCCTCCCTTACCTGCCTCTCTCCCCATTTCAGTTGACACTTCTGAATTGTGCCCAGAACTAGGACTGGCCTGCAAGTCACACATCATGCTGCTGATATCCAAGTCAGGATCTGAACCCCTCTCTTTGAAGCATCTTGTCTCTGTGCCATCTGTCTTGAAAGCCATCAAGCTACCTTGTTTGTAAAGAGATTCCAAAGCCACTACAGCTGTTCCAGCTGTGGAGTCTGTACAAAAGTCATAGAGCTTATCTGCACCTAATTGAGCATGTCCCCTTTAATTACACAACTGGTTTCAGCTGTGGGAAGGAAGGAGGCAAAGCACATCTGTTCTTTAGATTCCTGCAGCCTGGTGAATGGTTCTAATCACCCCATCCCACTTGAGATCGCAGACGTGTGGTACCCTGACTTACACCTCACATTATTGCTACTTGAACGGCTTGTGTGGATGCAGTTTGTGGCACTGCACATATGAATAGGTAGCCAAGGGGGCTTTCTGAGTGCTGGAGCTTAGGTTATTTGGTGTTGTGAAGATCATTTACATCAGGACGGTCTTGGTTGTGATCTTGAGGTCCTAAAATAATGGAGAAGCAAATCCTTTTATTGATTTGGTAGAGTCTGCTTGCAGGGATTAAGGTAGCAAGAATCTGTTGGCCCTGACAATCGCAGCTGTAGTTGCAACCAAAATTCTGATTATAGACAGTCGTTTCTATTATGGTAGTGCCTAAGCACCAACCAAGAATTGTGTGGGGAGATTAAGAAGATACACCAAAGAGCTTGCAATCTAAAGGAGATGGGTAGAATGTACCCATGGAGTGACAATGTCATATTGGCAAAAGTTGTGTTAATTCCATGATTTTTGGGGTGCGTTAAGATGGCCTTGCTTTGATTCCTGCTTTTCATTGAAACAACCTTGAAGTATAAATGTCTTGTAAATTATAGATTAGGGAAAGAATTGTTCAATTCCAAGAGTTTCAAAAGCTCTGGCTAAATAACTTTTAAAAGCCAGCCACACACATTGTCAAACTCAAAAATGGAGTCCCCTGATTTTCTGTGACCTCTCATGCATGTACAGTGCAAAACCACAAAGTCTTGGACAGGACTGTCCCCACACACTCACTCTGAAGACAAAATTGGTATTGGAGCTAAGTAATAATCTCTGACAACAATCCAATCTATAACAGCTAAGCTGTAAATTTCCCTGCGGCTTGATGTGCTTAAATCTTAAGAGCAAAGTTACACTTTCACATCTCAGTAAAAGCTATTAGTGTAAAAGATGTAATGTTATGATCCAAGGTCAAACTTAATGTCAGGTTGTGTTCCTGCACTCCCCAAGAGTCGTCTAATTAGGAGTAGGTAGAATTGTTTTTTGGGGGAAAGACTTCTCAGTGCGACTTGTGCACTCAGTCTTTGTTTTGTACATTCGTTCTCTCTCATGCACTTGGGTGTGAAAATTGTGATGGATGGAAAGGGTTGGCTTAGACCAGTGTTTCTCAAGCTCTAGTGAATGGATTGGGGGACACCTAAATGTATTAATTACTTTACATGGAACACCTGAAGAAAATGTTCTAAAAAAAGCCAGTGGTGGGAGATTTAAAATGCCCCAGCTGCAGGAAAGCTTCCAGGTGGCCAGCATCCACCACCATGCGCCAGGAAGCTTTGCCGCGGCTGGGGCATTTTAAATCACTCCTTCCATTCTCTCCACTCAGCCCCTCATGGAGGGTGTCAGGGTGGTTCACAGAACAGCTGCACTCTGTCTGTGGAGTCCCAGTGTTTCATTGGACACTTGTTGCGAAACACTGGCTTAGACCATCAATCAGCCTGTTGCAAGGGCAGAGTTAAGGTTGTTTGAGTACAGAATTTTTGTTTGATGTGGGAATTAATGGTGGCTTGAGGATATCATCTGAATTATTTATGTAGCCTACCTTGGGATTTCAGGTTTGTAACGTTTGGGTTTTGATGTATAATGGAATGTCTTGTTCTGAAATATACTCGGTAGCCTTAACTAAAATTCTTTCCCCTGAGGGCTGGTTGCCCAAGGTTTTACTAGTGAAACTTGTCTTATCGGAGTGTGTGATTTTTGTCGCCATGATGGTGCCAGTAAAAGAACTGCTCGTGTAGAGGCATATAAAGGTAATTTATATCAGTGTAGTTGGTTCTATTTTCCAAACCGGAAAAAATTCCCAGTGTAAGTACTCTTATGCCATTATAACTCCAGCCGTTGTAGGACCAGGGCTGTTCCACACATATCTGTTGGCACTGCTGTGCCCAGGCTGTGACAAGTTGTGATCTCTGACCCACATAGCTGTGCCAGTGGAAGATCCTGGTGTCGGTATGGCTGTACCTATAAAGCTGTCCTTTAACAGATAGATTTTGCTCTTGGGCCTGCTTTTAATACATGGGTACAAAGTACAGCTTTGCCAGTTTAACCTGCAGCCACGCCAGCAGAGCTTTGCTGGGGTAGCATGCTAAGGTGTGTTGCTATACAAGAAAAGCACTTCTAGTGTAGACATAGCTTGGGTGTACGGCTTTAGGGATACTGATTATAGTTAAAAAGGAGGAATTTTCTAATGTTAGACAAGCCCTAAAAGAAAAAAAAAATTAGCTTGCACTGAATATACTCATTGCTGTGAAGAAAATAAATCTGGACACCCCTCTTAAGCAGTCACTCAAGAGACTGTTGATCCGTGGGGATAGCTGTCCAATAACGGTCTCGGCACCAAGTGTGCAGCTATTCCAGGAGGTTGCCTCACGCGGGTGGCCTTTGATCCCAACTCTACTCTCTGTTGAAATGAACATTGTATTTCTTTCAGCACTGCATCCTGCTTTTTCTCCCCCTCCCCTGAACAGCCAAATGGCTTGTAAATGGTTTCCTGCTGTACCCCCAGCTCTCATCATTTCCCGAGCACGGGCCTGGTCCCTGGGAGAAAATGAGCCATTGATGAAAGCTCTAATGAGAACGACTGACGCAGCGAAAATTCTGTCAGCAATCTTGGCTGGATGACATGCAAGCATGTGGGAAGCAGCAGTTGCTGGAAGTAGCTTGTCCTGCCAGCATTTCTAGTTAGGCTGTGGCTTGGGAGGGGAAAGCTTAAATGACTTGGAAGCTACTAATTGGAATGGGAATTCCTGTGACTTTTCTCGCATTAGAAATTCAGGTTCTTCCTATCCTGTTTTTCCCAAATGACTGGGTAAGATAACGATGCTGTGATGCTAGAACATAATTAAAAGGGGGTGTGGCTCTTGTTCGGACTCCCTAACTCTTCTTTTTCTTAACACCTGTTTAACTCAAATGCCTTGTAGGGTTGAGAAAGAAGTTCTCTTTGTTAAAGATGTGACCCTGCAATTGAAGCTTGAGAACTCAGTTTATACCTCTGAGACCTCCTGTTCTCTAGCAAAAACAGATTGGTCATGGCTTTTGCGAATTAGGTTTCTCAAGCTGTGTGACACTCAGGAAGTTAGCTTCCTGGCGAATGCTTGGTGCGTCCTGGGAAGTTACAGTGTGGCCAGAGGTTGCTTTCTTGTCTAGCTTGGAACCAGGTAGCTGTTACTGTGATTTCCTGCCCATGGTGCTCTTTCTTGACCCAAGTGACCTCTGCTGCGATGTGCCATCACCACTGTTTCATTAAAGGCAAGGCAGCTGCAGGCTCCATTTTTAATGTATCTGGCTCTTGATCATGGAAAACTTGGCATTTCTGCTGTAGGCAAACCAAGCAGCCATTTACAGTCCTGGACACTGGGCAGGCTGAGGAAGGGGAGAAAAATGTTAGCCACAATGCTGAAATTCTTTGGCTCTTCAGACTCATGAGATTTCTGACCACCAGCAGAGCCTGGCTTCGAAGGCAGCTTCATTTAACAGCCTGATTGAAGCAGTATTAGTACTGGGGAGGAATCCACAATTGCAGCGTGAGGCTGAAGGGCCATGCTGACGTGTCTTCAGGCTGAGGTGTCCGTCAAGAACGGTCTGTGACATAATTGAGACCACTGATCCTTAGACAGCAGTCTCTGAAGAATCGACAGGAGCCATGATCCAGCATACCCAGGCAGCGTGGGGGAAGGATGTGAAAGGGCACACTATAAAACGGGAGGACTGGTTAACAGGCAAGGTGCTGTCACAAGGGCATCATAGGATAATGTGGTGGAAATCTTCAAAGGAAAGCTTGCACAGGAACAATTGACACTGGGTGGAGACACATTGGGTCAGTGTTGGGCAGTTACTAGGAACTCCATGGAAACAATGTTCAGTGGGGTTCTGGTCCAGCTGCCACTGAAGGAACTGGAAAGACTCTGTGAGCTTTCAGTGGGAGTTGGACGAGGCTCTGTGGCCATGGCTGGTCATGGAGGCAGCTGGATTCACAGCCCAGGAAACTAGTCCTCTTTTTTTTTTTCTCCACGGAGCAGATCTTCCAGGCAGCACCCTCAATCTTGCCCTAGCTGAGACAGCTGAGAAATGGTTTGTGTTACAGTAGCTTCAGCTGAGAGGTGGGGGCCCACAGTGCTAGATACAGACACAGGGAGAGACGGCCCTGGCCCCAGAGAGCTTGGAATCTAAATAGACCAGGCAAATCTCAGTGGGGGAAGAACAGGGAACTCAGTTGAGTCCAGGCTTTGGCTTTTCAGATGAGCACAAGCTGGTCAGGGCCAGGCATGACAACAGAGTTCTGTGGCACTTTTAAAGACTAACAGATTTATTTATCACATGAGCTTTGTGATTTAACTGAGAAAGGCCCTCGAACGCTGACGCTCACCTACCCTGCATTTGGACCCGTGACCTAGATGGGGCCCTTCCTGCCTGGAAACTAATCTTCCAACCTTCCACAACTTCGTCCTTCCCAAACCTACGCCACCCAGCAAAATGAACGATTCCCCCCAGCCCCCAGCCCTCAATTCGCTCCATCCCAAGGGCTCCCAATGTTAGGGGTCACTGACTCTGCGATAGCTGTCATTCCTGCTGCTGCCCAGGTGAGGGCAGCATCCAGTTGCTCTGGGCGCATGTGGCTGGGTCGTGTCCTTATATGGCTGTGTCCTGATCTAGTTCAGAGATCTGTGCAATTCACATTTTCGTTCCCCTTTCTAGACCATGTGGAGGAGTGAGTGCTGGAGTTTGCATCCGTCCCAGACAATGAGCGATTTGTTCCACCCTTGCTGCCATCTGTGGTATTTCACCCACTAGTGAGAGCTTTGCTTTGGATGGTGAAATTTGACGAGTGCTGTCCGCGTCGGTCTGCTGGGGCCGGCAGAACTTTTCTCTCCAAGCAGTTGAGCAGAGTGTGGTTATGGGCAGCAAAGTATCTCTGTTCAAATGACGCTTTGGCTGCTGGCTCCACTCTTCTCACTGCAGCGCCGGATTCACTCATGCCCTGTCCATCACCTGTTCCGTTGTCAGCTGATTCTAAAATCTTGCCCCCAAGAGAGGAGCGAGGAGGTGGTAATTCTAAGAACACGGGTGCAATTCAAACTAAGAAGAGAGTGAGCAGCTGTGCTGGTGAGAAAAAGGATCTCCAAGTGTGCACGAAACAAATGTCGTCAGGACCCATGAGGAGCATAGCCGTGAACCCATTCAATAGCTGCCCTTTATGTACGTCCACCGTAAGAGGCATAGGACACTATTGGCAGTTAGCTAAAGGTGAAAGCAAGCGGGCGGGGTGGCTGTGTTTCCATTTTTGGATGCTTGATGTAGGACGGATTCCTCCTCCAGCCAGGAGGTGCTGAGCTTCCACAGACATCCCCAGGGAGTTGTGGCCACTCAGTGGATTTGCTGGGTTCAATTTTTACTTCAATCTTGCTGTATTTGTTTCAGGCTTCCAGAAACCTGGATGTGCTCTAAAATGTGTGTGCCCCACTTGTGTCCCCACAGCCCCTGCTGGGAGACGGGATGAATCCTTCCTCTGAGGAAGCTGGCTAGAAGATACGTCTACATTGCAATAAAAAACCCGTGACTATGTCACAGAGCCTGGACTCGTGGCGCCATGGGGCTGCAGATTGCAGTGTAGATGGTTGTGCTTTGTCATTCAGCCCCCTCCTGGTGTCACGGAGCCAGGGCTCCAGCCCCAGCCCATCCATCTACACTGCAATTTTATAAGCCCACAACCCGAGCCAGCTGACCCACGCCAGCCATAGCAGTGCTGTGGGTCTTTCAGTGCAGTGTAGACATGCTCTTAGACTCCCATTCCAGCCTGGTTTTATTCTGCCAGATGCTGTTCCACAACCTGGCTTATGCATCTCAGTGGCTTTCCCAAATTCCTGGGGAAATAGTTGTCCCCTAGTGTACTTCAGTTTTGATCATCGGTGCCTGGATTGTTACATCCTCTTCCTCTGAACTGGTGGCAAGGCCCACCACAGAGGTGGGGGGGGGGCGGATATTTAGATCAGGAATCAGCACATTTAGCAGTGACGGGCCGACAGCTGGGAGGAGCTGGGTCCATATCAGAAATCTGGGCTTGGCCTCATCAGCTCTCTGAGGCTGTGTTCCTTTTTGTTCAGTTTGTGCAGTGCCTTGCACTGTGGGGTCCTGGCCCCTGACTGGGGCACTCAGACACCCCCGTCCTCTAATGCCAATTCCGGTCCCAAGGTGCTGGGGCCTCTTGCAGCTTAGCTAGTTAACAAAACCCTGTGGGCTTTAGCCCCATATAAAAGTGCAGCTCGCATTCTCCCCGAGCCTATCGTTGTCCACAAGGAAGATCCAAGGTGCCTGTATATGATGGCTTGGGCTGAAAGGGAAATATGGTCACTCGGCTATTTCAGAATCATCCTCTACCTCTGTTCTGTATCTGGCAGCATGATGTATGGGAGACTCCCGGCCTGGCACTGAGGAGGGGTTACTGATCCTGAGCTCTGGACACAAGCTGCTGCTCCCGCTGCTGGTTGAGATGAGGATGAGGAAGTGAGGGGTTGCAGTAGGAAGTGATCAAGCATGGAGGGAGCAGCAAAGAGCCCAGTTGAGCCCTTTGGTTGCAAATCAGATGTCCCCTGCTTTTTGTGATTGATTTGAAGACCTGCCCCAAGCAGCCTGGGTGTTGAGAAAATAATCATAGAATCATAGGGCTGGAAGGGACCTCACGAGGTCATCTAGTCCAACCCCCTGCCAAAAAGCAGGACCACTCCCACTAAATCACCCCAGCCAGGGTTTTGTCTAACCGAGCCTTAAAAATCTCCAAAGATGGAGATTCTACCACCTCCCTAGGTAACCCATTCCAATGCTTCACCACCCTCCTAGTGAGAAAGTTTTTCCTAATATCCAACCTTGATCTCCCCAGCTGTAATTTGAAACCATTGCTCCTTGTTCTGTCCTCTGTTACCATCGAGAACAGCCTAGCTCCCTCCTCCTTGGAGCACCCCTTCAAGTAGTTGAAGGTTGCTATCAAATCTCCTCTCAGTCTTCTCTTCTGTAGACTAAATGAGCGTAGTTTCTTCAGTCTCTCCTCATAAATCATGTGCCCCAGTCCCCTAATCATTTTTGTTGCCCTCCGCTAGACTTTCTAATTTGTTCACATCCGTTCTGTAGTGGGGAGCCCAAAACTGGACACAGTATTCCAGATGCGGCCTGACCAGTGTCGAATAGAGGGGAATAATCACATCCCTCGATCTGCTGGCAATACTCCTACTGATGCAGCCTAATATGCCATTGGCCTTTTTCACAACAAGGGCACACTGTTGGCTCATATTCATCTTCCCGTCCTCCATAACCCCCAGGTCCTTTTCTACAGCGCTGCTACTTAGCCGATCGGTCCCCAGCCTGTAGCAGTGCATGGGATTTTTCCATCCTAAGTGCAGGACTTTGCACTTGTCTTTGTTGAACCTCATGAGGTTTCTTTCGGCCCAGTGTTCCAATTTGTCCAAGTCTCCCTGGATCCTGTCCCTGCCCTCCAGAGTATCTACCATTCCCCCCAACTTGGTGTCATCTACAAACTTACTAAGCCATCTTAGGCTATGTCTACACTCGCAAGTTAGATCGAATTAAGGAAGCTTAATTCGAACTAACTAAAGCCATGGCTACACTAGGCTTTCGTTAGTTTGAATTAAAGGCTTCCTTAATTCAAACTAATAAATTCAAATGTGCTCTTCGAACTAAGGGTTAATTTGAACTAGTTAGTTCGAATTAACCGATGTGGCCATGTTAGTTTGAACTAACTGGCCCATTGAACTCAATGCAATTCGCTAATTCGAACTAAGCAAGTGCCATGAATGGCACTTGCTTAGTTTGAACTAAATTTTGCTAGTTTGAATTAAGCTAATTTGAACTAACTAAAATTAGTTTGAATTAGTTAGTTCGAATTAACTAATTCAAACTAACTTTAGTAAGTGTAGACATAGCCTTAGTGACATTCCCGGTGTTCTAATCCAGTCCTGCTTGTTGTGTCTTATGTTTCCCAGAGTATATGAATGCTTACGTGGCGAGGTCAGGTAGTCCTATGAGCCCATCTGCATCGGGGCCATTTCCAGCACTGACTGATCAGGCTATGCAGGGCCAGGCCAGATCATGACTGGAAGAACTGGCTCTTGCCAGCTGCGGTGTTGATGGTTCAGTAGGTGGTGTGCTGCTCCATTGAGGTGTAGGTCAGGCATGTAGAGGAGAGGGGTGGGAGGTCTGTCTCATTGTCCTTCCTTGCCCTTCTACAGCTCCTCTGTCAGGAGGATCTCAGGGTTCCGCACACACTGATGGTGCCTCTGCACATCCCTCTGGAGAGGGATCGTCCCTTTCATTTTCCAGATGGGGAAATGGAGGCACAGAAACAGGGAGGGGCTTGCCTAGGCTCATTGACAGAGCCAGGGCTGCAACAGAAGTCATCTGGCTCTGAGGCAAAGAACTGAATAATAGATGACATGGTGATGGGGAAGGGGACAAGATAGCAGAATTGGTCTTTCCAGAATAATCCTGGTTGCTAACACTGAGAAAGCTGTTAAGTCTTTTCTGGTTCCTCCACAGCTCCCAAGGGCAAGACAGGAATGGCCCCTGCTATGTAGTGTCCAAAGCTTTGGGTCTCTTCCCCAATTTTCTCTGATCAAAAAAGCCTTATGAATCCCGAGAGAAGGTGCCGAGGATCCCCCATGGCCCTCAGCTTGTGCGATGAAGGAACGGCACCTGGGTTCGTTGCTGCTCCGTCACAGCAGGGCTGAAAATAAAACTGGCAGCGTCAAGAATGATGCAGCTGTGCCAGTCTGTCAGTGGAGCAGGCGTTCCCATTTAAAAGGGGAGGGCAAGCAGCAGGTGAGGTAAGGAGAGACAGTCCTTTCCCAGATGATGTGGGGCAGCACTTGGTCCTGAGACATGGGAGCTCTCCGCCACTGACCAACTAGTGGCAGGCCCCCCTGCCCCTTCTAGATTGTCCAGCTAGCATGTTAGCTCTTTGGGGCAGGGCTGCCAGTCACTGTGTGTGTACAGCACCAAGCATAGCATCGGCCCTGATCTCTGCCTCTAAACGATACCGTAACAGAAACGGTAACCATTCTGGGCTCCCCGTCCCTTCCCTGGGGAGAGGACCCCGCAGCCTCATCCATCTCTCTGCCACCTCTCTGAGGTTGAGCATGAGGTTTCCTTTCCTTAACTGCTCGTTAACGCCCTCGTGCTTTAGCTGAAGCATTTCCTCTGCTCCCAGCTCCATACGCCCTTCAGATGCTCGCAGATGTCATTGCCTTCCTTTCCAGCCATTCCTTAGACAAGTCTGTGCAGATTCTCCTCTTTTCATCCTGCCTTTTTAGTCGGTCTTTCCAAACCCTATCTAATCTTCCTCCCTGTGTTCCAGCCCAGCTCCTGGCTCCATTTTCCTGTGACAGAGGCCCAACCTACATCACGTGCTGGCTTGGCTTCAGGCAAAATTCTCCAAGATGCTAGCAGATCGGTTAACTAGCAAGGTCTCCCCAACTCTAACCACAGGAGACCATTGTGTTCCTGGGAAAATATGAACTGCTCACTTAGGTAGGAGATTCTACCCTGGTACGCCCAATAGAGAAGGGCAGGCATGTGAGTGTCTTGTGTTGTAACTACCTTTCCAGGACCACATCAGTGCGCTGCTGCCTGAGCGACTCCCAAAATTACAGTTGGGTAGAGAATGGCTGAGAAATTCAGCATCCCTGGCAAAGCATAAAATGGCTGTAGCTTTCAAATGCACGCATGACAAATTCTGAATTCCATCCCTTTCCACTTCACTTTTAGGGAGGGCAGTTGGTGGCTTCATGGTGGAAGCACAGCCCCCAGGGAAGCCAAAATTGTGCTTCAGGTGGCAGCAATTCCTAAAAAACACACAGCTCTTCCAACACTGCTTCCTGTTTGGCCGGTGTGGTTAGCCAGTGTTTGGGGTCAAGCAGGGTTTTCTCTCGTAGGAGGAGGAACCTGTGATAGCCAGGTATTCTTTGGGGCAATCAGTACTGTTCGTTTGTAAAGAAAAGACAACTCTGAACACAGTAAAAGCAACCTCAGCAGGCAGTCACAGCCCTGCGCTGTGTTTCAAGTGTTTTGTGCCCAAAGAGCTTATTCTCTGTGCTTCCACTCAGGGCCAAACTCATGACTGTTCCTCTCCCTGCCTGCTGGCTTTGTCAGCTCTAGCGCACTCTAACAGCTTGCCAAACTACCCCCTGACCCTTGTATTTGCAATTAGGGAACCCTTCAGCCCACATGGCTTAGCTTCTAATCAGGCCTGCCCTGTAGCCCATTGCCTTGGGTGGTGGTTTATATTGTTTTGGACTCCCTTAACTACATTAATTGCTCCTTCCACTTTGATCTGAAAGAAAAATGCTTAGCATCGCCCCCCCCCCCCCCCCAATTGGCTTTAATCAACTCTCTGATTGGCTGTAGATCAGAGACCTACTTGATGGCAGCCATTAACAGCTTCCACCAGAGCAGTATCTTTTGTAAAACAGCCAGAGGTAGAGGTAGGACTCCTGGATAACATCTGGAGTTAAATGGCGCACCCATCTAGTGGTGGCATTGGAAAGGAAGGGGGCTGTCCACAGCTGTGGACACACTGGATTATTAACCCACTATTGCATGTGGTTCAGTAGCCTTTGCCTGTAGTAGAGGCTATATTTGGCTCATTAGTTGATGGGAAGCATTTGTCCAAGATCAGCTGAGCTTACCGGGACATGGAGATTGAAGACAGCAAGACTTGCTCGTGATTCACACACACAGTGGCTTATTCCCATTGAAGAGGCTTGCGTTTGGAACAGCACCTGCTATTTGGCAGCAAGCCATGAACCAGGTGTCGCAGGCCATTCCTGGTACCTGGTGTTACTCAATGCTATATATCCTTCATGGGAGCCAGTGCTGACGGACACCTTGGGAATATCTCTTGTGAGGATGCCTGAAAGTAGTGAGGGATTAAGGAGAGGAAATGTGGCATTTCCCATGATGTGGATGTGGTTGTGGTCGATGGCCAAAGCTTGTCTAATTCAATCTCAAGACAAGACTTTGAGCTGTTCCTAAGGTTCCCTAACCACAAACTGTCACAATTGTTTCTTTCCGGGAACAGTCAGTTATGACCACAGGTTCTTGCCAAACTGAGAGCCAGCATTACATCCCCTAAATGAACTGTTACCCAGTGGACAGAGCCAGTGTTGATCCATGTGCTGCACCAAGGCCTTTTGATGAGGCACTACGGTGTGTCTTGGCCTATAGTCAGCGTGGGATACTTCCCCATAAGGAATAGGAGCACTCAGACTTTTGAGGTCAGAAGGCGCCAATATTATCATCTAGTCTGACCTGCACAAGGCAGGACACAGAACCTCACCCACCCCTCCTGCAATAAACCTCTAACCTATGACTGAATTATTAAGAGTCAAATCAGGATTTAAAGAGAATCCACCATTTAGACTAGTTTAAACCTGTATGTGCCCTGTGCTACAGAGGAAGGTGAAATATCCCTAGGGTCTCAGCCACTCTGACCAAGAGGAATATTCCTTCCTGACTCCACAAATGGCGATCAGTTAGACTTGGGCATGTGGACAAGATGCACCAGCCAGACTCCTGGGAAAGTTACTCAGAGCCTGCCTTGCCTAGTGTCCCATCACTGGCTGTTGGAAGTAGTTGTTACTAGAGGTCGCAGATGGTCTATGTGCTATTGACAGAGAAGCTCTGAGCTTCGGCCTGGGAGTTACAAAGTTTCACCAATCTCTGTAGGGGAAATGGCTTATTCTGAGTCCAGATCATCAACCTGTTTTGTTCTGAACCCCAAAGGTGGGCCCTCCGGCAATGGCTGCAGACTGGGTGCTGAGAGAGGTGGTATTTTGGGTGTTGCTGTTGCAAGATTGCCTTCAAAGCTACTCTGTGTCGCGCTGGCCACCACAAGCAGCAGATATGGATCCTCAAGTGGAATCAGATATAGCACAAAGAGAACCCTTGCCAGTGAAAAACTCCGCGGTACAACATGCCACCGAAAATGATCTATGCTGGCTGACGTCGCAGTGAAAGGATGGCCTGATGTGCATGGTCAGCTCTGTCTGACTTTCTTTGTCTGAAAAGAACAAAGGCTGCTGAATGCCAGAGGGGACTGGTGAAAATATTCTTTTGGGTTGGGGCTGTGTCCTACCCCTGTGAGTATTCATACAGGGCCTGCTTTGAGGGATGGGGGGAGTCAGGCCCTGCACTCTGGTGGGAGATTGCAGTCTCCACCCCAGCCAAGTGGGGAGAGGTTTGGGGAGCAAGCCTGCCCCCCTCCATACCCCACAGCGGCAGCTCCAGTCCATTGGCTCTCACTGATTCGGAGGAGCCTGACAGAATGCCACAGACTAGCTTCGCCAGCTGAGCTAGCATCTGTGGCGCCTGGGGGTGGCAAAGCAGAGATAAGTTGGGGGGGCTGCTGCCCAACCTGCTGCCACCTGTGCCTGGCACTATGGTGGTTATTCCAATATAGCTCAGGTCCCACCACTGGCATGAATTACATGGAGGCTGTTTGGGAATGAAAATTGCAGCTGGGAATTGTGTGTGATGGGCAGGGATTGATACGCAAGGAGAGGAAAGGGCAAAAGAATGGCCAGGGTGTTAAGAAACACAACACATGCTTAAATATGCTCCTTTTCAGTCTTGGCAGTGGCCTGCTCCCCCATGGCAACAGAGCCACATAGCCCACCCAGGTCTGTCCCTGGGACATATGTTTCTGATTGCAATAGATGCCCAGTCTCGTAGTACTGAAGAAGTCTTCATGAATTCAATTAATTCGGTGCAGGTGGTGGGAATGTTACAACTGGTTTGCGCAGACAAGGAGTTCCTGACCAGATTGTAAGTGACAGTGGAACTCAGTTCCCGTCCAAAGAGTTTAATTTGTTTGTCAGAGGAAATGGTAATGATCACGTCACATCAGCTCCTGCCACCACCAGAGTAGTGGAAAATTTATACAGCCATTCAAGCAAATAGTTTGCACTACGGCCCCAAATAAAGGAGAGTTTACAGAACACGATTGTGAGTTTTCTCTTGGTCTATAGGAATGTACCCCATGCTATTACAAATCAGAAGGCAGCAACTCTGTTTATGGGACATCGTTTGTCTCTTCTTGAGGCCTGAGTTACAAAGAGACTTTCACAAGCAACAGTGTGATCAACTGGCCGCAGAATAATCCACCCAACTGCCTAGCCTTCACGTGGGAGAAAGTCTTAATAAGAGACACCTGCCATAATTCCAGGAAACCTGGAGATTGTGTCAGGCTGGTCTTCTCCCTTAGCAGCTACAAGTGGCACCAGACATGTCATGGAGAAGACAGAGACACTGATGAGATACTTGTGTGTTACTGGGTGGGGTGGGGGTTGGGAGTTATAAGCCACCATGACTGAATTTGTAGCAAGTTTGTATGTTCACTGACAGTAACTCTTTTGTGCTTGCTTTTAAAGAGGCAGAGCTTGTAACATGTAGGAAGAGGGTAGTATCCCTTTAAATAGTTTGTAAACTCTCTAGTAGTGCTCACTGTGTTTTGCTTAAGAAGGTGCCAGAAGCAGAAGCCAGCCAATCTGGCTGTAGCCAGGCCTGGATATTGGGGATGTTCAGTAAGTAATTTGGACCCCCCTGGCCTTCCTTCACATTAGGTTTATTATACATTGAGCAAAAGATGATGCCTCTCAGGGGGGCTGGCTTTACATGACAGGGTGGCACTGGGGAAGGTTAGGGGGCATGAATGGATTTAGCTCTGAGTGAGCTGAGGCATTCCCTGGTTTCTTCTGGCCGTGACGTCTAACTTGGTGCCAGGCCCCGAGAGCGCTCTGGCTCTGCGGCCCTTGGTTCTGTTGATGTGCGGAAGCTGGTGCCATGGGATGATCCCCCAGGGTCCAGTGAAGACAAGGACAGAACTGGAGCCATTGTTCGGTCGGGAGCAGTGCACTGTTGTGATGTGGTCTGGGCAGCCTGTCCTAGCTATGTCAAGAGTACGCAGGTAGCGAGAGTGGCCGTAATCCGCATCTGAGCACACGTGGCCCAGTCCAGCTGGAGGAGTCACTCTGGGTTGTGATGTGAGAGTCGACCCTGCCTTCAGAGCACAGCCCTGCTGGGTTCCCCACCCTGCTACTTCTGCCTCTGCGATCGTGATTGACTCCAAACAACACATGTCCCACTCTCCCCAGGCTCTAGCCTGCTGCCCCTGTGCCTGCCGGCCTTACCCCATGAGTGGCTGATAAAGGTGCCCAAGGACAGAGGCATCCCTTGCTTCAGCACAGGATGCTGCGAGTGCAAAGGGCATACCTCCATGGTTCTCACAGGGCTAGCACTTGTCAGTGGTAGAGCTTTCCTGTGCAGGGTCAATAGCACCATCCTCCTGGAACCACTGAAAGTCACACGGGTGGCAGGGGCAGGAAGAGAGGCCAAGTCTTTGCACACTAGCCGCCTGCTCAATGTGGGTGACTGCCCCCTTCACGAGCAAACTGCTTCACTAAGTCTCCCAAGGGATGCCCTCCTTGTTGCTCCTTTAGCCCCAGCCCTCGTAGGAAGCCAGGCAGACAGTGAATGGCTGTTGGCAGCTCCCTTCTAGCTTCATTGTAGGAACTAGCAGGACAGGAGGTTCTGTTTAAGTGGAATGGCTTATCTGCCCTGAATTGTTTCCCGAAGGGAGTGGCAGAAATTTCTTCTCCATTAGTAATGTTGAAACTGGCACTGGCCAGAAAACAGCTTGTTCCTGTGCATCAGAGACACTCAGTACCAAGTGCAAGGGACTGTAGCCACGCCATGCCACTCTGAGCTGGCACAGGCAGAGCGCATCAGGACTGGCAGGGCACGGGACAAACAGAGCAGTTCCAGTGACTCACTAAGGGGTGATCTGCTTGCTAAACCAGGGCCACGGTGCTGTGGCGGGGCAGGTGCCATCTTTTGGCAAAGCTGCTGATCACTTATTAAAGTCCCATGGTAGGCTCATTAGCCCTGCTATCCAGGCTTGATCCCATTATACCCTGCCTGCCTCCCAAAATGCCCCCTGCTCTTTCAGTTGGAGGCTAGATGCCTGGTTCCCAAGGAGCACCTCTGCAGTGCACCAACTCCAGCTAAAGAGCCTTAGGCAGAGAGCAAACACTTGCTGATTGCAACAGCTCCCTGGCAAAGCTTGTGCATGATGCAACTAAAAACACGGCATGTCTTTAAAGACTGGACCTTTCTGGCATGCTAAGAAAAGAGCTTTGCCAAATAGCACCATCTGGTGCCTTCCTGCATAGAAATACCACTAGAAAATTAACCCATTAGCCAACCAATTGTAGTGATGTAGCCTCAATACCCCTGCCTGCTGCTGGATCTAAAATCTCAGCACTGCCCTAGCCGAGAAATCCCACACCATGGGTACTGAAGAATTAAATACCCCGAAGATGGCTGTAGCATGCTCTTACACCCGCTAAGCAGGCTGTGCAGTGGGAGAGGGCAGGGAACTCCAGCCTAGCTAAGACTCCATGATCCACCCTCCGTGTTCAGGGCACCAGATGCTCCAGGAAGGCTCCCTCCACTAGCCCCCTGCAGGGTGTCTTCCCACATTTGAGGCACTCTGCAGGGTGGGGGCGAGAGCCATGGTGGCAGGGAGGCAGCTGGGAGCCATTTCCACAGCAGCTGGAGAAATGGCCCAAGCCGTGTTTTCTTTCCCTGCATTGGGTTTATTCCATCTGCACTGAACTCTGAACAATAGAAGTCACTGCTGGGCTCCCCTGCTGCTGGTGACCGTGTCCCCTGGCTGTGCTCCAACTCTACAGCCGCCTTTGATTCCCTGGCCCCATCCGTATCTCAGCTGCCTTGAGGTCACTTCCTTCCTTAGCCAGCTCCCAGCGCTTTGCACATTGCTGGGGCTTTCCCACTGGCTGCCTGTGACATCAGGCCTGGGACAATGGGTCCTCTCCAGCCAACTCAAGTGATTGAAGAGTCTCCATCTCACCTTGAATACGTGGCTGCCCACGCCACCCACAGGGCACGCCCACCCCCCAGGCATCCTCACCATTCGCTTGTTTGAGGCACCCAACCTTCCCCCAACCAAGGGCTGAGTTCATCTAACCCAGGGCAGGCTGCAGGTCCCAGTGTGCAGTGCTGAGCTCCAAGTAGCACCATAAAGACCGGCTGGCGCCAATCTCCATCTCTGGCTGTGAGGAGCATTGCATGCTGGGACTGGGGTTGTGCCTCTGTGCTGAATATGGCCCTTGTCTTGGTGGTTGATCTTCAGTTGGGCACCACACTAGGCTCCTTGGTAGGCCAGCTGGCTTGGCGGGAGCTTTGCATGCTGGGCTATGTCATCTTTGTGGGCTGCACATGTGCAGGGAGGTGAAGATAGCTGAGGTTCACCCAGTAGACCTGCACAGCTCGCACACCTTGATTTAATGCTGCCAAGAACTGCGTGGAGGACGAGGATGAGACGGCTGGCTCACCGGCTGCCCTGAGAAGCCCTGGGCAATCACTGAAGCACAGGTGGAAGCCGCCAGTCTTTCGTGCAGCCACAGGAAGCCCAGCAGGGTGGGTTTCTAGACAGACAGGGCACAACACAGCTGGGTTGGTTCAAGGCTGTGTGCCACGGGGGCTGGAAGGGGAGCCAGCTGCTGGAGGAGAGAAGTGCTGCTTGGGGGGGAGCAAGGACCCAGCCCCAGGCCTCATTCAGCTCCCAGCCAAAAAGCTTTCAGCAAGTGACTCTGTGGCAGTTTCCTGTTGACAGCTTTGGGGGCTGGAGATTTCCTTGTCCCCTTGACATTGTGTGCCCTCCAACAGGGCCTGGGAGCCGTCAATTCCTGAGCATGGGGCCATTCATTGCCTGGGAATGGGCAGGAGGCCTGAGATGTTACCTTTCTGATTTCCCACTCGATGCAGAGCAACCTTCCTGCCTTGGAGATTTTGATATCCCATTGCAGCTTCTGGGAGCCCCTGGCTCAGCATGACACCCCACTTGCCTTCACTTTCTTCCCCTGCCTTTCTAGGCCGTGTGTCACGTCCACTGGCCAAGGTGAACTGGAGCCCATCAAACCGTATGCCTTCAATATCCAGAGCGAGACAGAGACAAGAGACCTTCACTGCTCCAAAGCCTGCAAGCCAGCCTGTCCCAAAATAAGAGGGCAAGGGGACACTGAGAGGCAGTATATGCTGGGCTAGGAAAGGGAGCTAGTTAGAGAAGCAGCTTGTAGTTAACCCATGGGACTCACTGCTGCAGTAGGCAACTACATCATCTGGGTTTCACAATATAATGTAATATGTGACTGCTCGCCCATCGCAGAGCTGTGTGAGCCGTGGCAGGGCTCGCTCCAGAGTGTACGGGGTTCGTAACCCTTACACGTGCTGTGGTCCACAACCAGCTGTGGTGCTGAATCAATAAAGGGCACTGAGGAGTTTCCTCAAGGGCCTTTTCACGTTGTTGACGGGCATTTGGAAATCCAAACAAATGAAGTCAAACCAGTTCTGGGAATCCTGAGTGTCTGGGGGTTTTCTTCTCACATTTGAAGAACTCTAGTGGAAGAGAAGTGTGGTTTTCCATGACAGCTGCAGAGCTGGTGTGCCCTGACATATGATTGTCAGGGTGTTCAATAATTCTAGTAGGAGTTACATCAATGATAGCTTAAGAAGAAGGGGAAGGCGCTGTCTGTCTTGCCATGGGCAGAGCTCTGAAGCCGGGCAGTGCCCTCGCTCAGCAGAGCCTGGGAAGGAGACTGGGGAGGGGTGGATATTCCCCTTCAGCCCTAGGACTGTCTTGGGCCCAATTCCGTGGCTCTGTCAAGGAATCAGAGCAGTGGCCCTGATAAAGCCAGGGAGTAGCTCAGAGAGCATCTGTCGAACTGGGGGCTGTGAGATTGCTTGGATCAGAAGCCTCCTGGCAAGCTCCATGTGTGGGCATGTGCCAGAAATCACACACTCATGCCCTGGACGTACTAACTAACACACATGCACACACACGCACATGCTCGTTCCCTTGGCCAGCCACCCGGAGGGACCTGTGCACACAGAGGAACAAACATACATAAAGAAGCCTTCAGCAGGCCCTTCACTTCCGTTCGCAAGGAGAAAATATGACTCAGCGCCTCCTAGAAATATCACAAACAAAAAGGCATCGAATCAGCCTGGTGGACAGATGGACCTTTCTTCCACACCAGGGAAGGCAGGGCCGCTCCATTATTGGCCATTCTCTGCAGTTCTGCACAGGCTGACACCAGCACTGCCAGCGCGATGCCACCGTGAAGCCAGCCTCACCCAACTCACCTCGCCTTCCCCCCCCCCCAGCTGGGTCCACCTCCCTGCTGGGGCAGACAGGCTTGATCACCATCCGCAGGAGAGAAGCGTCACCTTCAGACGCTCCATGGAGCCACACAGTGATGGACCCAGGAGAAGGTGCTTAAATGTAAATGGCCCCTCTGCTGGGAAACGTTCCTGGAACCCGGGTTTGTCTAGCCATGGACCAGGTACAGCATCAGCTGTGGAAGGGCTGGTTTCCTTTATCACCTGCTGCTGGGTCTCTGCCCCACTTGTAAGGACCTCGCTAGATGAAGGCGAAGATCGCGCTCCATGGCCCATTCAGTTCTTGACCCGTCAGCTTAGACTGCTGGCAAGGCAAGGGGTCTGATTCGTGCTGACGTGGATGCCTGTCCATTAGGAATTGGAGGGGGACCCGCTGACCCCATTTCCTAGAGACCTCCAGGCAACCATCTGCTGGAAACAATTTCAGTCACTGCTGGGCAAGGAGGGGTTTCTACCTTAGCCAGGCCCATGGTGCAGGCTGGGTCTGAGCTGCTGGCCAAGGCTCCTAGCCCAAATCCCTGAGCCAGCCAGGCTGTTGACCACAGAGCACTAGTGAACAGGACATGGCCAGTGGTGACACATGGTGCTGCATCAGAGGACTGCGTCAGAGAACTTGCTCATCCCTCCTACTGCTTGTGTGGCTGGGGGAGGTTGTGTTAGATGCGGCTTTAATCACCAGCCATTGGGATCCGGGGGCCCGTGCTGAGTGGTGGAGGGGAAGGACCCTGCATCTGAAGGCACGTAGTGACAGCCACACCACCTCCATGGAGCCTAAGTCTTGATATCATGGGAACATGACCTCTGAAAGGCCCAGCTAGGTTGCTTCAGGTCCATCCCACCCTGAGACCAGGACAGATCCTTACTGCATCTTTGCCTGGCCCCAACCCAGCAGATCTCCGGAGCAGGAAACCCTTCCTGTAGTGCTTCTGGTGCTAGAAAGTGCTGAGTCACCGCATTGGGGCAGGAAAGAGGACGCACCAAAGGGCTGACCCAGCAGCAAGCCCCCTCCCCCCCACACACACAGTCATGGATGGAGGAAATTGTGCCATGGCCCTGACTGCACCATGACATCCAAGGTGCCAGTGTTCCCTGGCACCACACAGCCACCATGCAGCCCAGTCCTCCAATACCCCTGGTGATATTGGGGAGCACTGGGATGGCTCCATCCTATACTATCTTGCCGCTCCCTTGCAGCCCCTGCTAGCTGTGGGGTTCCTGGCAGCACTTGTGTACCCTGGGCTAGGAACAGCAAGCGCCTGCTCCTTTGTCCTGGTCTGGGCCCAGGAGAGTGTTTTGGGGCCACCTCATGCCCCTCTACACTGGTGACTGTACTGTCTCCAGGGCAGCTCCACTGGGAAAGTCCTTGTGCAGTTTTAACTTCTCTGATGGGGTTTAACACCTGTAGAGAAGAAGGGGGCCCCCAAGGCATTGCCCCCCCAAATCTCCCTAGAATGCCTGCAAGAGCACAGCTGGGGGTTGCTGCACCAGACATATCAGCTCTGCAGTGCACTGTGAAACCAAGCGTCCAGCATGTCTCCGTGACAGTATCTTACTTCAGGGCAGGGCAGGGGAACTTTTCCTGGCTCCCCTGTGCTCTCTGTGCTATATGGGTCCCCTTCAGTGCATGAGGTTCTTCTCCAGGCACTCCCTGGAGTCACCTCAGAGTCCCACAGGGGCGATTCCCCAGTTGCTGACCTCCCAGCCACCCTCCCTCCCCTCGCCTGGTGGTTGCTGGGCAGGGACCGCAGAGCTTCCCTTTCCATTTGCCAGCAGGAAATGAAGCTCGGTTCTGGGAGAAAGGCCTTCCAAGCTGGGGAGGGGGGCAGGGGGTGGGCACTGGCTAAGACACAAAGGGCTGCTCAAGGGGGGGTGGGGCAGGCGAGAACTGGGGCGCATGCACTGCCCTGGCTGCAGAGAACGAGCACACACACCTCTGTAGAGGGGACTGAGCAAAACAGAGCTGAGTGAGAGACACTGGGAGCCAGAGACTTCGGCCAGCCCAGGACGGTGCAGCCCAGGAAGCATCTCTGGCCAATCTGGACCCTGTGGACTATTAGGAAGTCCAGTGGCTGGCTCAAAACTCCCCGCCTCACTGACCACTTCATTTCGTTCTCTCTTCCGGCTCTCGGGGCAGCCAGCGGAGAAGTGGGTACCCTGGTGTGGACCGAGCACAGAAGGGACCCGATCTGCTTACTTCACCCAGAGCTAAGCCAGGTGAGTGAGGCATTTTTTTGTACCAGGGTAGTGCAAAGGGGTCTGCTTTACAAGCAGAAGGACTGAGGGGCTGGGAGAGACCTCAAGAGAAACAAGGCAAGAAAGGGTGTGGTATGCCCAGGGAGGTGGGACACCTGTGTTCTAGTCCCAGCCCCACTGCACACTCCTGACATTAGATGGACAGTGTTGGCCAGTCACTAGTGCACCGGTCTAGCAAGTCGTGTCAGTGCTCTGTGCCTCAGTTTTCCCATGTGTAAAATGGGAGCTAATGATGCTGACCTGGCTCCCAGAGGAGTTCTGTGGTAACTGAATGTCTGCAAGGTGCTGCACCACCCGCCAATGGAAGGTGCTAAGGTGAGGGTTTAAAGTAAGGGGCAACGCACCAGAACGCCGTTCCAGGGCCCCCAAATTTGAGGGGCCAGAGTTCCGGGGCCCCTAAAAATAGAAAAATCCATCAGAACACAAGTTCCACCCTTCCCTGGCTGCTGGCAGGTCCTACGCCCCACTGTTGTTAATCACAATACTTATTGTGTGATGCAGTGTTTGCTAGTGTGTGACAATAATTGCTATAGACATAAACGCCATATAAAAGTATAAATATTTTCATGGAGCGATAACCGATGCTTGTGGTACTGAGAAGTGGTTGCAAATGCCTAGCTGGGCTGGGGCCCACACTGCATGAAGGGGGCCCAGATGATATGGGAAGGGGGCCCGGAGATTAGGAGGGTTCCAGGTCCTGTCAAATTACACTTTAACCACTGGCTAAGGCCATGCCCAAGATTAACATATTCAGGTGCCAGTTCAGCCCAGTCACTGTGTTGGCGCTGGTCCTGCCAATGCCAGGCCAGGGGTAGGAGAGTAAGCTGAATGGCACTGCTCAGAGCGTGAGGGGGGGGACCTAGCAGTGCCAGGGACATGCTGCCCCTCCCACCCTGCCAGCTGACCCGCAGGGAGGGGAGCATCCTGGGACCTGCGTTGCCCAACACTCATCTAGCTGCGGGTGAGCACCTGGTCAGCACCCTGCCTCCCTCATGCCAGTGTGAGTGGCAGGACCCCCCCCCCGGCCCTGCACTTATGGAGTGGCCTTGGCTAGGGCCTTACTCTGCTGATGGTGTCGCCCAGGGGGTTTGGTGGACGGTCGCAAGTCTTGCCAACTGACTTCACCGTTGTACCCCAGCATGGCCAGAAGCAGTTCCAAGGCTCTCACATACATCGCTTCCGGCCAAACTGCTTCAGGGGCAGGCTCCCTGCTCTGGGAGGAGAGGCCCCCTTAGGGCCCAGTCTTTTCCAGCGACAAGGGGCAGGCAGGCTGCTGGCATTGTGTCGTGGATGCAGGGGTCTGTGTGTCACTCAAGGCAGTGAACAGCCATCAGGTGGGGACACCCTTTGGCTGGCTACGAGCCAGTGCTTAGGGCCTGAGCGCCAACAGGAGGGCGGCTTGCCAATGGAACAGCAGGTCTGGACATGGTGGAGGGCAAGCGAAAGGTTCTGAACCCAGTGTCTTGCTCCAGTGGGGCTTAGCCCGATGGCACACAGGACACCCCAGCAAAGACCGGCTGCAGATGAAGTGATCCAGCAGCAATGAGAGGGGTCAGTGGTAAATCCTGCTGAGGCACCATGGCCCTACAGGTGGCTCGTGGCCATAGGAGGCAGGAGGGCTGGGTTTGGAACCTGACTGCCACCTGCTTGCTGTGTGTCATTGGGTAATGCTTAATGCCTCAGTTTCCCCAGCTTGTGCGATAGTGACCCCACACCATTGCTAAGGACTTTGAGATCGCCCGAGAGAAGGTGCTAAGTGTTGTGTGATAGCATTGATAATTAAGCCGCAGGTGCATGAGACCAGGTAAGTGGAAGGATACAGCAGCCCCCCTGAGTCCCAGGCATGGTTTGCGTGAGAGGAAAGTCTTCTTTGTTTCCTGCATCCAGAACAGAGAAGCGCAACGAACAAAAGTCAGGAGTGCTAGACGCCCAGCAGCTCCCAGGCACTCCTGTCCCAGCTGGGGCGCTGTTGGGAGCAGGCAGGAGCGCTGGCTGGCTGGGAGCAGCTGAGATGACAAGGCCTAGATTCACTTTCCCCTCTGACCTGACAGTGAGTGTCTCGTCCTTCCAGCCTCGACCGCACCCGGCTTCCTGCGTTTCTTCCTGCCATTTCCTTCAGCCAGGGACTGTGGATTTCCTGGCTCATTAAAGAGCCGGAAGGGCTGCCTGCATTATCTCCTCCGGCAGCTTCAGCTTGGTTTGCTTTGCTTTGTTCCCAGCAATGAGGTCTAGAATGATACACCTCAGGTGCAGCGTAACTGCATTCTCGTCGGCAAGTTAAGGAAGTATGGGTTGGACGAGTGGACCGTAAGGTGGATCAAAAACTGGTTAGATCAACGGGCTCAGCGGGTAGGAATCAATGGCTCGATGTCTGGCTGGCAACCGGTAACGAGTGGAGTGCCCCAGGGGTCGGACCTGGGGCCGGTTCTATTCAACATCTTCATTAATGATCTTGATGATGGAATAGACTGCGTGCTTAGTAAGTTTGTGGATGACACCAAGTTGGGGGGAATGGTAGATACTCTGGAGGGCAGGGACAGGATCCAGGGAGACTTGGACAAATTGGAACACTGGGCCGAAAGAAACCTCATGAGGTTCAACAAAGACAAGTGCAAAGTCCTGCACTTAGGATGAAAAAATCCCATGCACTGCTACAGGCTGAGGACCGATCGGCTAAGTAGCAGCGCTGTAGAAAAGGACCTGGGGGTTATGGTGGACGGGAAGATGAATATGAGCCAACAGTGTGCCCCTGTTGCCAAAAAAGCCAATGGCATATTAGGCTGCATCAGTAGGAGTATTGCCAGCAGATCGAGGGATGTGATAATTCCCCTCTATTCGACACTGGTCAGGCCGCATCTGGAATACTGTGTCCAGTTTTGGGCTCCCCACTACAGAAAGGATGTGGACAAATTAGAAAGAGTCCAGCAGAGGGCAATGAAAATGATTAGGGGACTGTGGCACATGACTTATGAGAAGAGACTGAAGGAACTAGGCTTATTTAGTCTACAGAAGAGAAGACTGAGGAGAGATTTGATAGCAACCTTCAACTACTTGAAGGGGTGCTCCAAAGAGGAGGGAGCTAGGCTGTTCTCAATGGTAACAGAGGACAGAACAAGGAGCAATGGTTTCAAATTACAGCTGGGGAGGTCGAGGTTGGATATTAGGAAAAATTTTCTCACTAGGAGGGTGGTGAAGCATTGGAATGGGCTATCTAGGAAGGTGGTAGAATCTCCATCTTTGGAGATTTTTAAGGCTCGGTTAGACAAAACCCTGGCTGGGGTGATTTAGTGGGAGTGGTCCTGCTTTTTAGTATGGGGTTGGACTAGATGACCTCGTGAGGTCCCTTCCAACCCTATTATTCTATGATATTATGTAACACCTCTGGGGCAGCACCCCCCCCCCCCACTGGCAGTCAGCCTAGTCCTCTGCAGAGCCTGGCCTAACATAGGGTGGGGAGAGCAAGTGGGGTCTGCACTGGGTGTGTGGCTCTGGGGGGATTAAGTGCAAGTGACATGGCTCCAGCCTGAATTGGCCGTCGGGGCTCATGTGTTAGACTCAGGTTTGGCTGGCAAAGCCCCAGTGCCGCATATTACAGGGAGCTGCCCCTGCTCCATCTGGAGCCCTTTGTGTGGAACAAAGCCTCCAGCTCCAGGCTGCGACTGCTCCCCTGAGAACCCCATTGTCTGGCTGGGCCTGGATCTCCTGCCTCCATCCCCTTCTCCCCCCCACCTCCCATACTGCACAGTCCAGCTTTCCAGGGCCTCAGTGGGCATCCACCCTTCAGTGCAGGAGTGCGGGAAGCTGGGATCAGATTACAGCCCAGCCACCCTTCATTTCCTCTGCTGCTGGAGCTGGGAAGAAGGTGCCTGCCAAGCTGGTGGCTCTGCCCTCCTCCTCCCCATCGTTACTCCCTGGCCTTAGGGCCTCTCACCATAATGGGCATGCATGGGTGGAACCCACCCGCTGGTGCTCACAGAGGACATTGCTGAGAGCACTCTGCCCTGGTGACTCGGGCACCTGCTCTGCAGGAGCGCTGGGTGGGGAGGTCCCAGCTCCACTAGTCCCTGCCTCTCACTAGGGGGTGCTGTGGGAAGTGGGACTGGAGCACTGGCTATGCCATATAAATAGGAAAAAAACAAAGAAAGAAGAAGTGGGACCGCTAAAAACTGAGGATGGGGTGGAGGTCAAGGATAATCTAGGCATGGCTCAATGTCTAAATAAGTACTTTGCATCTGTTTTCAATGAGAGTGAAGTTGAGCTGGGGGATAGAGGTAGGGTAGCTAATGGGAATGAGATCATGAAAGTGGAAATTACCATACCTGAGGTAGAAGCCAAACTTGAGCTGCTGGATGTGACTAAATCGGGGGGTCCGGACAATCTCCATCCGAGGATACTAAAGGAACTGGCTCATGAAATTGCCAGCCCTTTAACGAGGATTTTTAATGAATCTGTAAATTTGAGGGTTGTACCGTATGACTGGAGAATCGCTAATGTAGTTCCTATTTTCAAGAAAGGGAATAAAAGTGATCCGGGTAACTACAGGCCTGTTAGTTTGACCTCAGTAGTATGCAAAGTCTTGGAGAAAATTTTGAAGGAGAAAGTACTTAAGGCTGTAGAGGATAACGGTAACTGTGATAAAATACAACATGGCTTCACAAAAGGGAGATTGTGCCAGACCAACTTGATCTCCTTTTTTGAAAGGATAACAGATTTTTTAGATAAAGGGAATGCAGTGGACCTAATTTACTTAGATTTCAGCAAGGCGTTTGATACAGTTCCACATAGGGAGTTATTGGTTAAGTTACAGAAGATGGGGATTAATATGAATATAGTAAGGTGGATAAGGAACTGGTTAAAAGGGAGACTACAGCGAGTCATACTGAAGGATGAACTGTCAAGCTGGAGGGAGGTTACCAGTGGAGTCCCTCAGGGATCTGTCTTGGGACCGATCTTGTTCAACCTTTTTGTTACTGACCTTGCACAAAAAGCGGGAATGTGCTAATAAAGTTTGCAGATGACACCAAGTTGGGAGGTATTGCCAATACGGAGAAGGATCGGGATACCATACAGGTAGATCTGGATGACCTTGTAAACTGGAGTATCAGGAACAGGATGAAATTTAATAATGGGAAGTGCAAGGTCATGCATTTAGGGACAAACAACAAGCATTTTTCCTATAAGTTAGGGACGCATCAGTTGGAACAGACTGTGGAGGAGAAGGATCTGGGAGTACTGGTTGATCATAGGATGACTATGAGCCGCCAATGTGATGTGGCTGTGAAAAAAGCTAATGCGGTTCTAGGATGTATCAGGAGAGATATTTCAAGTAGAGACAGGGAGGTGTTAGTGCCGCTGTACAAGGCACTGGTGAGACCCCATCTGGAATACTGTGTGCAGTTCTGGTCCCCAATGTTTAAAAAGGATGAATTCAAATTGGAACAGGTGCAGAGAAGGGCTACAAGGATGGTCTGTGGAGTGGAAAACCTGCCTTATGAGTGGAGACTCAAGAAGCTTGGCTTGTTTAGCTTAACCAAAAGAAGGCTGAGGGGGGATATGATTGCTCTCTATAAATACATCAGAGGGATTAACATCAGGGAGGGAGAGGAATTATTTGAGTACAGCACCAATGTGGACACCAGAACAAATGGTTATAAACTGTCCATCAAGAAATTTAGGCTTGAAATTAGACGCAGGTTTCTAACCATTAGAGGTGTAAAGTTCTGGAATAACCTTCCAAGGGGAGTTGTGGGGGCAAAAACCATAACTGCTTTCAAATCTGAGCTTGATAAATTTATGGAGGGGATGGTATGATTACCCTATTTTGGAAATTGACTGATATTTGGCTACGTGTGGTGGATTTACAAGTGGCCTAAGAGGGGAGAGTACGTGGGGTGGGTTCTGAGTTATTACAGAGAATTGGTTCTTGGGTAACTGGCTGTTGAGATTTGCCCACGTGCTCAGGGTTTAACTGATTGCCATATTTGGGGTCGGGAAGGAATTTTCCCCCAGGGCTGATTGGTCTGGGCTCTGGGGGTTTTTCGCCTTCCTCTGTAGCACAGGGCATGGTTCACCTACCGGTGAATTCTCTGTATCTTAAGTCCTTAAATCATGATTTAAGGAGGTATATAACTCAGTCATAGGTTGGTGGCCTATTGCAGGAGTGGGTGGGGGAGGTCTTGAGGCCCGCATTTTGCAGGAGGTCAGACTAGATCAGGGGTCGGCAACCCAAAATATAAGAAGAGCCGTTTTTAAAAATTCCTTCTATAACCAAATGCTTTGAGAGCCAAAATAGGTGTAGCCTCCTGGTGGGGGGAGCTGGGCCAAGGCACCTGCTGCAAGGTCCCCTGGTGAAGGAGGGGGGAGTCTGGAAGCAAGAACAGAAGTCTGGAAGTGGGGAGTCCGGAGCCTGGTGCAGCTGCCCACAGGATCCCCGGTGGCAGGGGGCCTGGAGCAGACTGCCCACAAGGATCCAGAGCCGCAAGGGAGTAGCCAAAGAGCCGCATGCAGCTCCGGAGCCACAGGTTGCAGACCCCTGGACTAGATGATCGTACTGGTCCCTTCTGACCTTAAAGTCTATGAGTCTATGCCAGCGCCAACCTCTCCCAGAAGGAGCAGTAAGTAGGGGGGCAATAGCGGTGCTTGTCTGGGGGTGGCTGATTGCTAAGGCAGGGCTGAATGAGGCTGTGATCTTTGTTGCCCCATTTTTGTCACCAGCGAGTCACGCGTGGGCTGAGAGGGAAACGTCTGTCCTGGGCTAAGCGCAGCATGGGTGGTTCCTTACCCTAGGATTCACCAGGGTCATTGTCACCAGTGGGCTGTTCCCTAGCATAGAGATCCCCTGTGGCCAACTGAGCCTTTGGTCTGGCTGTGGGGAGTGCTGTCATGTTGAGAGGGAAGGCAGTGCGTGTCACCTCATACTGGCTCATTTGGAAATGGACAGGGACAGTCCGCCTCATCTAATTCACAGCCAACAGGCTATGGATAATCCATCCCAAGCAAGGCTGTTTGATCTTCTTTGACCTTTGAGAGACTCCAGCCCAGCTCTAGAGTCATGCCACTCCCTAGTGCTATTTGTGGCACTTTGTGGAGGCTTTAATCACTGAAGAATCCTAAGTGCATCCCTGTCTCTCTAACTCACACAGTTCTTCAGGGCTCCCAGAGGGTGTTCTCAACAGACACCACAGCCCATGGGACTCCAGCCCTTTCTGGGATGGAGCTGACAAGCTGGCCCGGTTGGGGCAGGGAAAGCAGCAGCTGTTACTGAGTTAAACAGAAGCCTGATTTCCAGAGATCATGAAAACCCTCAACTGCAGCCTAACTCAACGAAAGCTCTGGTCCCTCCATGTTCAGGTTCCCAGGCTGGCACCACACCATCATCAGAAAAGCCCCACTGAGCCCCTGGCCAGCTGCTTCTGCTGCCCGGAGAACACGCCAATAACTCTGTGATGGGAGGAGATGCAGCCCCTCCACCGTCTGGCTCTGAAGAGCCGGTTTTGATTGCAAACTCTAGTGGCACTTTGGACAGGCTCCAGAGCGCCGGCTGGCTGGAACACGCCGGCCATTTGGCACATGAAGGCCTGCCCTGGAAGCCAGTTGCCAGGGCACCGGGGGAGCCATTGAGCCCAGCAGGCTGACAAGCACGTTCCTGGGGTGGAAAATGACCTTCCAGAGACAACAGCTGTTCAGTGGGACCCACATTGTTTAAGGAAACCAGCCTGCGGAGGGAGCCGGGGCCCCCAACTCTATCCTCACACCAGCTCCTGCTGGGGCCAAAGCCAGGGTGCGGGCACCCCCCACTTTCTGCGGGCCCCGAGAAACCGGTTCCAAAGGCTGGGCTCCCCGGGACCTGGGCCAGGCCGAGACTGGAATAGATGGGAGCCCCCCACCGTAAGCGTTCCTGCCCTGACCCCACAGCGCCCCCTACTGGGAGAGGCCGGGACTGCCGTAGCCGGGAGCCCCCAGCCAGCACTCTGCGCCGTACCTCCCCGGCCCGCGCCGGCCCCTGCAGTTCAGTGGCAGCTAAGGAGTGCTGGGCACGCCTACCCTGCCGAGCTGTACCAAGTTGCTCCTGCCGGCTCGGGGGGGCGGAGCGGAGAACGAGTGCTCCTAAAACCACAGTGCCCTTTGCTGCGGAGGTTCCATAACGCCGCAGATCGAGCCAGGGCCGGCAGAACTTCCCTCTTGCTTCCGGCCGCGCGAGTAGTCGGTGCCTGGCTGGGAAGGAGACTGTTCGGGGAACCCCCCTTCCCTCCGGCTCGCGTTGGACCGCTCTCGCCCTTTAAAGGAGCCGCAGGAGAGGGCGCTCTGAGGGGTGTTTAAAGCAATATCGGGCGTGGGCGACGGGGAGCTGAGCGTGAGTGAGTTGGGGGGGGCCGGGTCGGAGGTTCACGGGTTCGCGTCCCGCTTCGCTCGGGGTCCGCCGGGCACGTGCAGAACTTCCCCCTCCCCTGCAGCGCTTGGCGAAGATCGCTTCGGCGCCGGGTTCGAGTGCCGCTCTGCTGCCCCCCCTGGACTGGCCCCCGCCCCGGGGGAGAAATCCGCTCGGGAGCCGGCGGGAGCAGCGCGGTGCGGAACAAAAGGCGGCCGGCGGAGCGAGGGGCTGCGGTCTGTGCTTGGCTCGGGGCGGACTCGGGACAAAGCGCCTTCAACTCGCTCGGCGCGGCACATTCCTGGGATGTTTCGGGGAAAGCAGTCTCCGGCGCGGTGTCCGATCCGTCTGCTTTACATAGTCAGCCTGAATCCGGAGTGATTCCCCTAACTTAATCTTCCCTGCCACGTGTGGGGCGATCGGCCCAAAGCATAAAGGCGCCTGGCGGCCGCTGCGCTCCTTGTTCCTGCCGCTGCGACCCTCGCTCCGCTGAAGTCGCGCGAGCTATTCCGGATTTACACCGCTGCAGCTGAGCTTCGGATCGGGGCCCGTGTTGGCGGTGGGGGCCCATAAGTTGCTCTGCTGCCAGACCCGGATCTGCTACTGCCCACCGCTACCGTGACCGAAACACAAGTCTCTGGCTAGGGGCCGCCCAGTCTGCCCGGCGCTGGCTCCGTGGGTCAGGACTGACGGGCTGGGGCAGAGCTGTGGGAGGGCAAGACGGCTCAGACACCAGGCTGGGTCCCGGGAAATCTCGATTCACTTCCCCGCTCAGCTTCCTGGGTGGCTGCAGGTGAGTCACTTGAGCTCTGTGCCTCAGTTTCCCTTTTGTCCAGTGGGAAAGCACTGTCCCTGGCACAGGGCACGGATGCGTGGATGTCTGTGAGGAGTGCGGAGATGGGCAGTAGCAGGCTGTTTGAGGACCAGAGGGATTTGAGGGGTGTTGGGAAAGCTAGGTTTGTGGGGTGCTCAGGGCTGGGAGAGTTGGGGGGTTCCAGGGGCATTGGCAGAGCTCAGAGAAGCCTGCAGAGCTCTATAACTAGCAGGGCGGGCCAGTGCCTTTTGCTTTACCCTCCTCCAGCCTTTCCCCCTGCAGGCTGTGACCTGACCTGAGTAGCCCAGGGAGAGAGAATGCGGGGCAGCTCCGCACTGGCAGTACCGTGGCTCCTGCTCCTCACGCTCCCCTGTGTCCGCGGGCAGGACGAGAAGCCAACCTTTGCCCCCCTCTTCACCCGCAAACCCTTCCTTGTGGCCTGGAATGCACCCACCCAAGACTGCAGACCTCGCTTCAAGGTCCAGCTGGATTTCAGCCTCTTTGATCTGCAGGCCTCGCCCAACGAGGGCTTCGTGGACCAGGACCTCACCATCTTCTACAAGGAGCGCCTGGGCCTCTATCCCTACTACGACCAGCAGCAGGTGGCTGTGAATGGGGGCGTCCCCCAGAACAGCAGCCTCCTGGAGCACCTGGGCCGGCTGGAGGAGAGCATTGGCAAATACATCCGCTCAGAGGTCAAGGAGGGGCTGGCCGTCATTGACTGGGAGGAATGGCGGCCCATCTGGATCCGCAACTGGCAGAACAAGGATGTCTACCGTAAGGCCTCCCGCCAGCTGGTGCTGCTGCGGCACCCCGGCTGGCAGGAGGACCTGGTGAACAAGGAGGCCCAGTATGAGTTTGAGAGCTCGGCCCAGCAATTCATGCTCCGCACCTTGCGGAGCGCTAAGAACTACCGGCCCAAGCAGCTGTGGGGCTACTACCTCTTCCCGGACTGCTACAACCACGACTACAGCAAGAACCCAGACAGCTACACGGGGCGCTGTCCCGATGTGGAGGAGACGCGCAATGACCGGCTGGCCTGGCTCTGGAAGGAGAGCACGGCCCTCTACCCCTCCATCTACCTGGAGCAGGTTCTGGCCTCTTCTGAGAACGGCCGCAAGTTTGTGCGCTCGCGTGTCATGGAGGCCCTGCGGATTTCCCGCCAGCACCACGATGGCTACTCGCTGCCTGTCTTTGTCTACACCAGACCCACCTATAGCCGCAAGCTGGATGTGCTGAGTGAGGTAAGGAGGCGTGAGTGGGGACAAACCCACTTCTGCCAGAGAGGGCTGTTCCTGGAGATATTGGGGCAGACATCTAGTGCTCCTGTTCGGGGGGGGGGGGGGGGGCGGGAAAGCATTTTGGCCCATGGGTGGGCTCGCCACTGGGGAGAGGGATGATGTGATTCCCCACTCTCCAAGCATATTCCAGCAAGGCACCAGAACATACCAAGGAGATAGACTTGGTGCCATTTGTTCCTGGCCTCGTGATCTCCACCAGGGAGGAACCAGTTCTTCCCACCTTCCAAGGTTTTAAGCACCAGCATCCCACATTTAACCGTAGTCCTTCCTGTGTTGCCTGGCAGCACTTCATGGGATAGAGCAGGGTCCCACTCGTGCCCCCACCCCGACTTGCCAGCTGCATTGCTGCTCATGCCACCTGAGGCCTGTGTATAGGGGTCTTGCTTGCTGGTGGTCAGTGAGTTGGGACAGGGCTGCTCTGTGGCCCTCCTGGCAGACTAGGGTGGGAGGAAAGAAGGGTAGGCAGTGAGGGGGCTGAGGGGGAGGGAATTTACTTTGATAGCCAGGAGGGTCAGAGATCGTGCTCCAACCTAGGTTCTGTTTAATGTTGCCATCTCTGAGTAAGGCTTGGGTCTGCATTCCCCACCTCCCCATGCCCAGCCTGGTGTGTGGAGTGCCGAGGTTGAAAAAGGTGCCGTAGCTCTGCTATTAGGCAGTCAAACCTCACATTGGCAACCCAGGTGTGACTTCGCTCTTGATGGATCCTGCCCATAAGGCCCAGCTTCGGGAGGCAGCCAGAAGAGCTGTGTGAGAGCTTGAAAAACCGGACTCCCTGATTTCCATTCCTTGCTCTCCTGCCTGCGGACTGGCAAGTCACCCAGGGCCAGCTTCACTCAGCATGCTGAGGGGCTGGAAATCTAACACCTGATCTCTCTGGGCCCCGTGTGCAGCTGTGGGGAAATGTCTGCCTCGAGAGGGGTGTGTAGGGACCTAGTTGGGATGCAGAGCTCTGAAATGATGGGGAAAGTACAGAATGTGATCCTGTTTCCTGATTTTTTTAGGAGATGAATATTATTGTTGACATAATATGGCTTATAGGCTCACAAATCACTGATCAGAAATAAAGTTCTTGTCTCAGAATCAACCTACACAAACCCTCAGGATGTGTGATGAGGACACTCCCACTGAGAACAAAACACAGCCTTAGACCTTTCTGTGAGATAACATGGAAAAGTCACCTGACGGATAACAATCAGAATGAGAAAGGAAATGAGATTGCTCTAGTGAGTGGTATATGGGGCATTCTGTGCCATGCAGCTGTTTAGATGAAGATGCTCATGCCCTTCCCAAGTAATATGGTGGTAAGGCACAGAGGGCCAGCCTCGCGTCTGGTGTTGCCAAGTGCTAGAGTGGGAGGTGAAGCACCTAGGAGATGTTTGAGAGCTAAAAGCACTAGACCAGGTGCTCTCAAACTTGTTTTGCTGGGACCACCTCTGAAAAACTTTCAGACTGCAAGGACCAACCCATCCCATACCACACTACCTCTGTGCTGCCTTTACAGCAACTGGTCAGCAACTACTATTTTTTGGCCACCCTGCTCTGAAGGATGCACAGGGCTGACAGCTGCAGCCCTGGTATTTGTGGAAGCTGGCAGCTCATTAACCCCCCCCCCCCATAATAACTTCACAAGCCTCTGAGGGGTCTCAACACCCAGTTTGAGAACCTTGCTCTAGAAAACTGTAGACACGAATTTGAGAGCTTGTCTCAACTAACTTAACTGAGAATTGGCCATTAAGAAGCTAAGAACAATAAAACTAGAAACTAAATGAAAGCTGCTTAAAGTGGGGGATTGTGTATCTTACCGGGCCTGAGTGCTCCATACCCTTCTTGCAAATCCAAATTTAATTTCACTCCCAAAATCTCAGGGCATGCTTACTGTATAGCAGGGGCTGGCAACCTTTGCCGACCCCGTGCCGGCCCCTCCTCCTCGACCCTCAGCTGGTGCCGACGGCCCATTCATGGAAAGAAGCCACCCGGAGGGGCTCCTCTCAGCAGCGTGCCTGGGGACCCCTATCCCCAGTTGCCTGGAGTCACTCCTTTTGGTGACAGCACAGCACAGAGAGGAGCCGCTCTGGGCGGCTTCTTTACATGGTATCCTGGGGCATGGCCATGGCAGGGACCTCCGCACTGCAGCCGCCCCCGAAAGGAGCCACTTGGAGAGTCTTTTGGTGGCCGGAGTGGCAATTTCTGTGGCGCCACAGAGGATGGCGAGTGCCGCTCCAAATGGGCTTGGGTGCCACTGCTGGCACATGTGCCGAGGGTTGCCTACCCCTGCTGTATAGGCTGGCATTGTACCTATTAATGACATGTTTCTGGCTGTTGGCTCACTCTGACATCTGTGATTTCTGGCCTGACTGGTTGCTTCTGTGTTTTTGTGGCATACCTGCTAAGTTTAGAGAGGGCACAAACTTAGCCCCCTACTTCCACCAATTTGTTTGAACACATCCTCACTTAGCTACGCTGAAGATCACAAACCTGTACTTGTACTCTGTACATCAGCTCATCATCATTTCCCTAGGGTGAAAGCAGTGCTGGATCAAGGCTGCTGGGAGCCCCCACCCACCACAGTGGCACACAGCCTGTGGGCGGCACGGGGCAGTGCTTGGGTATTCCAGTGCTGGGGCCCAAGCTGGCAGACCCACCAGCCACATGGAGCAGGCCAGCACTCAGTGCTGGAGAGGCCCAGCAGGGCCTGTGAGCCAGCCAGTGGTGGGGGGTGGCCCACTGACATCGGGGGGCCTAGAAGGGCCATGGACTAGCCAGCAATGGGGGTGAGTCTGGCCAGCCAACCTTTGGGGCGGAGCAGGCTGGTGCTGGGGGGACTGGGCATGCAGACTAATCATCTGTGGGGCTGGCACTGGGGGTGGCCCAGTCATTGCATGGGAGGCTGGGGTTCACAGACCAGCCAGGCACGGGCGCCAGCAGAACAGCCCACTCCCCGTGTGATGGGTGCTTGGGCCAGCAGGAGCCTGATATATTTTTGCTGGGCTCGAGGAGGTGGGACCCCCCTCAAGCTCGGGGCTGCTGCCTCTAAAGTTATCAATCCAGCCCTGGCAGAAAGTCCTACACGTATGTATGCTAACTTTCTTTAGCACAACATATGGAATAGGGCCTGTGGGTTCCTTGTGTCACGGGGCCCAAAAATACTCTATACAAATCTATAAACCTCTTACTAAAACAAACCATCAAACTCACAAGAAAAATTGCATATGCAAGCAAGGCAACATGCCTGAACCTCGTCTTCGTCAGCGCTGTTTGATTTGTTTGGATTCTCCTGGTCAGGGGCTGATGTCTCAAACAAAATTTGGCTCAGTGATCTGGCCTCGTGGTTTTTTGCTACATTGTTCTCAAACTCTGTGTCTGTCAATGGTGTCTTTTTTCAGCAGGCACAGCATTGTCTGTGTGAAGTGTTTTTATAGGACTTAAGGGGTGAGGAATGAGAGGAGTCAGAAAGGGAGCAGGTTAGCCCTATAGTAAACTTGTAGTTAGATTAGTTTGTCAACAACAACAAAGAGTGTGGACAGGCTGATCCTCTAAGAAGGGCCCCTGGTTGCTTGTGCACCATGTACATAGGTTGCTGGAGCCTCTGACTTATTGCAAAGCAGTCCTAGAACCCCTCTTAAATCAATCCACTTCAGCTGGGCCTTTTAATTTTTTGCCAGACTTCTGCATTAGAACTTTAGTGATCATGAGACCCCTGTTTTCAGCCCTAATTCAGGTCTCTCGTCTACAGATTTGTATTATTTAATGCTGTAAGGCATTTTACATAAATTGTTATACAAAACTAAAAATCTCTAGTGTTTCTCTCGACAAGGTAATACTAAACAATGTTTTTTACCCTGTTACACAGCATCCCAAGTATGGAATCCCACAACATTTTTGTTAATCTTTTTTATTATTTCTGGCAGCCTGTTGGATATGGGGAAGTGTGTCTGTTCGTGCGAAAGCATAACCACTCACAAAGAACTTTAGTGGCCTACGGTAAAAAAGATTGCAGAAGTTAGCAAAATCCCCTTTTAAACTCAGGGTGGCTTGATCTCACCCGCAACCCCTGATCCTCTAGGTCTGTGGCTTTTGTCTTTTTTTTTTTTTTTTAAGGTTTTTAATTGTAGAAAAAGGTACTCCATTTTTTGTAAAGAGATCCGCTACAAAGCACAAGTGGCTACAGATCTTCATGTTGGCAAAATAATTGAGTAAAGGGGCTTACATTTTCAGACAGTTAAAAGGATGGTTCTTGTGGCAAAATACAAAGCAGTTTGGGATAGGCAAACTTTAAAAGGCAGCCTGGTACTCTGACACAGCTTCTGTTGTGTTTGTTTTTCCATTTGGCAAAAGCAGGATTCTCTTGCAAAATAGCTTCTGATTGGGCTGGCATGGTTTGCTCCCCAGCTCCAGAACAGCTATTATTTCAATACTGGGCACTGTTGGGATAGGTGACTTGTTCCTCTCTCTCTTCTTCTCTTTGCCTGTCCTTAGCTGCCCAGGTGTTTCTTGCTGCTTTAAAAACTTTTTGTTTTTGCTTTATCCTAACAAAAAGGAATCTCTCACTCTCTTTCCTCTAGACTCTCACAGAATTCTTTCTCTGCTTTAGAATCTTGCTTTAGCATATTTAAAAATGAAATAAAAATGAAATTATTTTCTAGCATTCTTTTGTTACAGCATTTTCTCTTTCCAACTAACCTATACTTTCTCGTTTCATTTTTTTAATTTTTTCTCTGCTTTTAAAATCTTTCATTATCATATTTTCCCCCTTTTACTCATTTCTTTAGTTTCTTTCTCTCAGCCATACACACCCAAACACGCCCAAATATTTTTTAACAAAAAAGGGCTGACACCACTGAACTTGTCTAAAAATCTCTCTCTTCTCTCATACCCAGGCTTCATGATTGTATATTGGTGTCATGTGCCTGGGCACAAGCATGTCACACACGACCCAAGGGTTGCCAACTGCCCATAAATTTACAGACTGTCAATTAAAAAAGAGTACAATTTCAACAGTCAGTAAATCTGTAAATAAATGAAAATGTCCTTAAAATTGGGTAGAAATAAAACATTGTATTTTGACACTGATTGTCATTCAGAATCACTTCCTTTATCAGAAAATGACCCTGACTTTGCACCCTTGATCAATTAACTGTAGCTAAAAAATTGTCATTCCAAAGTCCTGTGTACAGAATAGTGTGAGGGAATGCACACTTCTGTGACGTTATTCTATTATTTATGGTATTTTTAGTGATGTCAATAAAAAGTTTACTGCCAGTAAAAAAAAAGAAAAAAAAGAAAATCAACTTCAGATTTTCACATCAGTAAAAACTAAACTGCCAAGTGGCAGCCCTACAGAAATTTTCAAAATGGCTGCCAGCGCCCTAGCCCGGCACGTGGGGGTGGGGGTGGGTGGGCTAAAGCGTGATATGGGGGTTGGCAACCTGGGAAAATTGTCTATTTTAGATTCTTGCTGTGATGTCCACTGGCCGTCCTGCGCCAAAGGGTTGGCTCCAGGTTTGGCTTCATGTGCCGTGACGGCACTTCAGCAGGCCGTGGCCCCTGCGTCAGCCTGGGCTAGGTCAGGGCAGTGGAATGGAAGTGACGGGCGCTGGCGAGGGGAACCCAGGGCTGCAGCAACGAATACGTGGGCAGGGCCATGTCTAGCTCCGCCAGTCCCACTTGCTAGACAAGTTAGTCCTGCAGCCGCCCACCCTGGTCCCAGGCAGGAGCTGAGCTGCACCCACCTCTGGCATTCTCAGCCTGGCTTGCTGGCAACTCCCAGTGTGATTTTAATGGCGCTGCGGGGCCCAGATGCCTCCTGCCTGTCCAACTTTCAGGGCTTGTTGCATCAGGCTTTCTGCTTCCTCAGCAGCCTTGGGGGCCAGGCCCAGCCCAGGAACATGCGTGCTGGCCTGGGGCAAGGGGAGGGGCTGGAATGGGAATGTGAGGTGCATGGGTGGGGGTATGCCACCCCCTTCCCATCCCAAGTGGCTGCCGTCAGTCTGGGTGCAGCTCCTGGGCCCATACATGGTGCCTTTCACCTACAGCTGCTTCATGGGCTATACATGGGGGAGGAGGGTTCTCTTCTCCATGCCAGAAAGGCAGCCACCTCTGGAGTGGAGCACAGCAGCTGTTCTAACAGCACTCAGTAACAGTTTGGGGCATGTGATAGAGAATCCTGGAGGCAGCTGGGCTTTGGAGGGGGGTGGGGAGGAGCAGTCAGGGAGCTGGGATTTGGGCAGCAGAGGTTGCCAGGGCAGGGCTGGCAGGAAAAGTGCTCTGGGATGTTTAATAGCTGCAGGTGGCAAGTTAGCTCACCCAAAAGCACCTGCTTCTCGTGCCACAGCAGGGCACTGGTCTTACCCCGGTCCTACTCAGGCTCAGCTCTGCACAGAGGCTGCAATTGTTCCGCTAGCAGAACATGCACATCTCCCACACGGCCCACCCCGAGCCTGAGCCCCGCCCCAGGGTTGATTGCTGTGGTACTGCCCTCCCGTGTGAGCCAGTGGCCTCATTCTCTCCCCCTGCCTCCCACTCTGAGGATCTAGGCTGGTGGGGTCTGGTGGCACCCCTACCCCTGCAGTGAGTTTCCTCTCTAACTCTCCTCCCTGGCTCAATTCCCCCTGTGCAGAAGGACCTGGTCTCCACCATTGGCGAGAGCGCCGCCCTAGGGGCAGCTGGTGCCATCTTCTGGGGCGATGCGGACTACACGAAGAGCAAGGTAGGTATGAGGGGACCAGCAGCTCTGCCCTCCTGCAGCAGGCTGGGTGCCGGGGGCACGTGCCTCTACCTGCCCTGATAGGGCACAATCTTGGGAACGTGTCTCTTGGCATGGTGCTGCTTGCAGGCCCTGGGGAGTAGCTCTGCTGAAGCCATTCCCTGTGAATGAGCTGCAGGGCCACATCTCCTGGCCTTGGGGATCTGGAGGCTGCAACCCAAGAGACTGGCTGGTCGGTCAGTGCCTGGGGCGGCTTCTCCCGGCCAAGTGTGCCCATGCCAGTGCAAATGAGCCGTAGGGCGGAGTGGGCTCTGAGGGTGCATGGTTCAGGGATGGGCGCCAGGGCAGAGAGGGCATGGGGAACCCTCCACCCCGTCTGTGCTCTGGTATCGAGCATTGGGAGCATCTCTCAACAGGCCTGCTCAAGGAGTCAAAGGACTGAAATGGGGGCAGGATCGGGCCCTGCTGGCCTCTGCCTCCTGCAGCCTGTGCCGGAGGGAGCCTGTGAGCTCCGCTCTATGCCTGCGAGGTCCAGATATCCCCCAATGCCTGCCCTCTCCTCTGGGCCATGCCAACCTTGATCTGCTCTGCGTTTCTGACCCATGGTGCAGACAGTAGGGGGGTGCTGCTCCCATTTATGCTCCAGCTCCGTGGTGGAAACTGAAGCACCTGGCAGAGCCTTGGGGGGGGGGGGGAGGGCTGATCTCCCACCATGTGGCTCCCCCTCTCCATCTGCTGCCTCTCTGGTTCTGGTTCACCCCTTGTTCCCTTCCCAGGACACCTGCCAGATCATCCAGACCTACTTGGAGAAGGGGCTTGGCCACTACATCGTCAATGTCACCACAGCGGCTCAGCACTGCAGCCAGGCGTTGTGCCGGGGCCAGGGCCGCTGTTTGCGCCACAACAGCACCGCTGATGTTTTCCTCCACCTCAACCCGGCCAGCTTCCAGATCCGGCGCCGGATTCAGGCCGAGGGGCAGCAACCGCTGCTGCGAGCCGAGGGAGAGCTGTCTTCTGCCGACCTGAGCTATCTGTGGACCCACTTCCGGTGCCAGTGTTACCAGGGCTGGGCCGGGACCAAGTGTGAGCGGCCGAGCCCCTCAAACAGCGCAGTCTGCCCGGTCTGCGCCAGCCTGGTGGTCCTGGTGCTGGGGCTCCTGGCCCACTTGGACTAGCCCGGCCTTGACTCGGGTCCTCATGGCTGTAGCCGTCTCCTGGTGCTTAGCCTGGCAGGGGGACGCTCAAGAGGTGCACAGTAGCCGGAGCCCAGCGTGCCCCAATGGGAGGCAGAAGGACGTAGAAGCCTTTTGTATTCCATTTAGCACCGATGTAGTGCCTATCTTTGAAATGGCCCCTCTGCCTGTGGTCTGAGGAGGGAGAGGCCTCTCCAGCGATCCCTGCTGGCCAGCAGAGTGCCTGCAGCTGGGGGGGACACAGGCATGTTGTGCAGTGAGGTCGGGGGCAGCCTGCAGCTGGGACCAGGGCTTCCTCCCCCAGGACCAGGTAGCCCTGTCCTCCCTGACTGCTGAGTGTGCTCCAGCATGGAGCTGTGTTTGTGGAGGGGGTCTCAAACCCCCCACCCAGGAGAGGGACAGGGCTGTCTCAGGCCTGCCCCACACTAGGGTTTGTGGGGTGGGGAAGGGCAGGGCCCTTCTGTTGTGAGGGAGAGAGTAAGCACTGAGTGAAGGAGTATGCGAAGGGGGTGGTCTCTGCTGCAGGTGAGAGGGGGGCCTGGTGTGACAAGCTCCTGTATGTGTTGGGGGAACCCCACCCCCTGGAAGATGAGTATATGAGGGGGGAGATCTGCATGGTGTGGGGCTGGGCTAGGCCCCCCTGGCAGCTTGTGTCTCTTTCAGAAAAACCAAAGTGCTTTACCTCAGAATTAAAGGCAGAACAAGAGAGCATGTGGCTGTTGTGTGTTTGGGGAGAGGACCTCCCCTCCTGGGAGTGGATCCCCTCTTTTCCCTCCCCTGTGGGGTGCTGGGACAGGCCCTCCCCAGGGCTTTTGCTTTCCAAGGGAGGATGTGGGGCTGGTTCAGCCCTGTATATTCAGTCCTTGGTTGCTGGCACGGAACATGGCAGGGGTTGGCAACTCTCAAAGCCAGGCAGCTCCCCCCTACCCCACCATCTCCATTTCTCTCGGCCCCTGGGGAGTGAGTTACAGCCTGAGTGCCCAGTACCAAGTCCCCTGTCCTGCCCCAGCATGCTGAACTGCCCTGGATTAGCTCCTGCCACCCCCAGCATGGAGCAAGAAAGAGCTCTGCCCTAGGGCACCCATTCCACGGTAGCCCTGGTTGGACACAGCTGGGAGGTGGCTTCACACAGGGTCTCTTTGCCCCCCTGGGAAGGCAGCACAAGGCAGTTGTGGGGCTGGCTAGCTTGTAGAGGCAGCCTTAATACTGGGAGATGGTGTGACACCTGCTGGGCAAGGAGGAGGGGAGCAAGGTTCGGCTGTGGGTAAAGGCCTGAGCCTCGGGCCTGGCCAGCACCTCCTCAAGCCAGGATGTGTCCCTAAAAATAGAAGTAACCTTGCCCGCCCCCATGGCAGGTTCTGCATTGACTCACTAGTGCTGGGGTGGAATGCAGGGGCGTTTCAATGCCACATGCTTGATCCAGGCTGGAAATGAGGGTGGTTGAAACCCCTGTGACTGACTCTGGGGCTTTCCCTACAAGACCCATGGCTGAAGTGGGGGTTAATTACAGGAGGTGAGCCCCCACTCTGCCAGCTGTGCTGAGCTATGTGGCTCACTCACTGGGGAGCAGCCCCAGCCATGGATGCTCTTGCTGTGGGTTCACGGCTTGGCTCAGTGGGGCGCCCACTGCTTTGGGATGGCTTCTCTTCCCCTTGATCTCATGCCCGGGGGAGCCAATAGGGGTGGGGTTGTTTTTGTCCACCCGTTTTGTGTACTCCTTAAACAGTGCCTGTGTGTGCAAGGAGGAATATCCCTGTGTGTGCAAGGATGAATATCCCTGTGTACCAACACGTCTCCCCTAGGCACGATCACCTTTGGAACTTGCACTTTAGGACAAAAGGGAAAGGCCTCACTTGTACCACTGGGCTGAAATACAGCACCAAGGGACAGGGAGTGGCATAGATCCATAGCAGAGTGCCCCCTCCCACCGCCATTCTCTGCAACACAGTGCCCCACTGGGCTATTGAGGTCAACCGTGACCAAGCAGTGAGTGCCCCAAAATCACCCCACAGGAATGGGGCCCTGCACCCCCCTGTGCTCCTTTTAGTAGCTGAGGGGAAGGGAAGTGACCCCTCCAGGCCTGGCTAGGCTAGCCCTGTGGTGCGAATGCCAGCAACGTGGGGCAAAGCCTGGGTAGCTACAACAGCGCATTGTTTGCCCCTCTCTGGCAGGGCATTATCTGGGTCTTGGTTTTCAGTGGTGGGAGCGTTTTGCAGGGCTCGGGCTATGTGCGTCCCAGGATGCTTTGAGTCATGTTTTCTGGCGTGAGGGCAGGAAGGGGCACACACGCCCAGATGGGTCCCCAGAGCTGGTCCAGCGTGGTCAGAAGCAGGGCAAGTACCACAGACACCCTGCTCACAAGGGCCCATGACCATTTCCAGGGCCCAGCCAATCCATGGCCTCACAGCTAAGGTGACTGGTGAGTGCATTGGGGTGGAGTGTGATGTGGGGACCCCCCCAGTCTACTGCCACTGCTGCCAGTGCAGGGGGCTGCAGGACAGGATGGAGGTGCATTGGCAGAGCTGTACAGGGGGACCCTTGCCCAGTGGCTGCCTCCATGGTGCCTCATTCCAGGCCAGCCCCATGGAGGAGTAATACAATTCTAACCAACTTGCCACAGGCTGATGTGGCACCCTCCAGGGGCTGTGGCCTTTGCGGGCAGACTGGGCACCTGATTCGCTCACACCATGGCTGGTGGGCAGGATCCAAGGCTGCTTTTTCAACTCTGGAGGATTCACAGCTGCTCTGGGTTTGCTCTCTGGGGTGAGGGGGTTGGGGGACAGTCAGATTAGATAGGACCAACAGACTGAGCCTTTGCTTTCCACTTCCCCCTGTGAGCCAAGAGGCTGAATCACTCCCTCTGGGCCGCCTCTGATCTGGGGTGTTGCGGGGGTAGCATTTTCTCCCCATCTACCCCCTCCATACGCTATGATCACATTGTCCTTTGTCATATGTCCAGGGGGGTGGTTGCCTGTTATTGCCATGAGCTGAGAGTGGTTTAACCCTTTGTGGGTTTCAGAGATCTGCTGAAATCCCAACTCCTCTGCCATGGCTGGAGAAATGGCCTCTAGATGCAGTGCCATTAGCATGACCAGCTCTTTTTGCCACTACATTGGAAGCAGACTGGCATGGGGGCATCTCCTCTCCCCACTTCAAAACCATGTGTGGTGCTGCGCCCCAGCCAGGCTGGGATTCCTGGGGCACAGCAGACACAGATGGTTCCAACAAATCAGTCACAGCCAAGCCTCACCCTCCCTGCACTGTAACCAGACAGCACTTTTGGTCTCCCCTGACCCACTTGATCCCTGGCCTCCTTTGCCAGCTAGGGGGTCAATTATTAGGGGTTACACAGGGAACAACTCACAGTTTGCACAGGGCTGTTATCAGAGGGTTAAGTTCAGGCCTGGGGCTGGATTCAAACCAGCACACTCTGCCCCAAGGGGCCCTCCTTGGCTTCAGCCTGCCACTGTGAAGATGTCCCTGTCTCTGCATCTGCCCTTCCTGGTACGGCTCAGGCAGCTGGATGTGAGCATCCCATGGCTTTGCTGCCCCTCACATTCAGATGGGCCTGGTTTGCACCAGGACAAGCTCCCTGAATCAGTTGCCCTCCCCAGTGCATGGCCTGCGGCAGGCACAACAAATCACAGCCACCCTGGCACATGGTGGGTGAGTAGCTAGGGGGGCGGGGGGCACGGCTTCTCGTAGGTGGCTTGGCAGAAAGGGGGTGCGTGATGGAGAAGTGTGTTAGGCGGGTGCCCAACACTATACTGCTTCCTGCACAGCAAAGAGTTAATACGCCTGGCTGCCCTAGGACCGGCCCTGCCCACCGCAGTGTAATAGGAACCAGACCCGTCACTCTGGGGGAGCTGAGCTTTGCCTCCCCACCACCCCGAGTGTTTGGGCAGCTGCTGTTCTAATTCTGAGAGGGGGGAGAGTGTGTGTGAGCGTGTGTGCAAGCGCCCGCGCCTGTGCCGGCTGCCACCTGCTGATTGATGCCTGGAACTGCTCCTCGAACCACAGCAGGGGAATTAGGCTTAAGGCCAACAACCTCCCCTATTCCTGCAACGTCCCCTTTCCCCGCCCCCCCCAGCTCTGCACTATCATCACACACCGCCCCCGGCAAGCACCCACTAGCATTGCAACCCAAGCAGTGCACGATCAGCCCAGCCCTGCACAGTTAGCACAAACCGCCCTCTGCAGGCACCCTCCAGCACTGCAACCCCAGCCCTGCACTATTTGCACACATACACCGCCCTTGTAAGGCACCTCCAGCACTGCCCTGTTAGTCCACTTGCTCTCAGCATAAGTGGGTCCGTTCCGGAGCAACAGATCTCAGCTCCCCCCCCCCCCCCCCATGATCCAGACAGTTCACCTGCCTGAGTGACTGATGCCTATCAGGCTGGAGAAGGCAGAGGCCTGTGGAAGCAACACGCTGGCAGGGAAGTGCGATGTGCTGGGGAGCAGAGACTCCTGGGTAGAAGGCTCAGGAAGGAGCAAGGGCTGGCCCGAAGGAGCTGGAGGGGGCTGAGCTGAGCTGAGGGGAGGGGAGGGGAGAGATGGAGAGGCGTCCGACATGGGCAGAAGAGTAGGGCAGTCTGAGCCCCTGAAAACAGGCCCAGTGCAAAGACTGTGTTTGTCTCTGGCCTCCTATCCCCTGGAAGGGTGCACTGTTTGTTAAGGAGTTAGCCAGCAGACCAAGTCACTGCAGCAGCCACCCAGGCTGGGAAATTATTGAGGAGCCCTAAAGAGAGGGAAACTGAGGCAGTGATGTAGCAGAGCGACCTTCCATGCCATGAGCGAATGCATTGGAGACAGTCCCCCATTACTTACAGGGGAGGCCAGGGCTGTAGCCACAATATCGCCCCATCATACACTGAGGCAACCTAAAGGGCTGGTCCTGTCCTGGGTTTTGGGTTGGCTCTTAAAGGAAATCAAGGCCTGTCTGGGTCCAGACCTTGGTTTGGGTTCAGCACCATCATTTCGGGAGTGGCTGGTGCCAGGGCTACACTTGGAGGCCCCTCGGTGTGGGACATGGCCCATCTGGCTTGCACATGTGTACCTCCTCCATCCCCTTCAACAGGCCACCTGGAAATGATCTGGAGCAGACTGCCTTCCCCCAGGACAGTGGCTATGAGAGCCCATAATTCCTGTTACTGAAGTGGAAACGTTCCCCCCTCACCCCCCAATACACCACCCTTTAAGACTCTCTTAGGCTGCGTCTGTCCTGTCCCACTCCCCTGACACCCATTTGCTAGCAGCTGGGAAAGGTGGCATTTGGGGGGAAGAATTCCAGGGGGTCCACTTCCTTCCCCAGAGCTAGCGAGTGGTTAGAGCTTCCTTACAAAGCCAAACCCACCAGCCCTAGGGTTTAGGGCCTGGTGATGGGTTCCATCTGGAGCTTTCACTGTCTTTTCTACCCTGCTCTCAGGGGCCTGCCCGGGCAGTCTGTCCAGGAATGCAGGGGCCTGGTGCCATGAACAGAGCAAGGCTGTGAGCAAAGGTCCTTCCAGGGCTGGATGGATCCAATTCCAAACCTGGTGTTTCACCCTGGCTGCCCCCTTTTCGAAATGTTACCCCTCCCGGGGGGTGCCACCAGAGCTGCAGGCCAGGGCTGTGTTTCTGGTTTCCCAGACTCATCTGCTTTGCAGTAATGGAGTGTGAGGCCCTCGGCCCAAAGGGGCAGAAGGGATTAAATTAAATCTCTGAGCCAGCAGCTGTCCAGAGCCCAGGGGATGCAAGAGTTAAGAATTCCTTGGGGAAGGCTGCATGGCCCTGGCCCCTATGTCTGCATTTCCCATGAGCCTCTCTGCCCTTGCCCCATACACCCCCCACCCCCATGCCAGGTCTCCCTTCACCTTCCACTGATGCCACAGGCCTAGCTCCTAGCAGGGCAGGAAGGGAAGGGAACCCACCTCACGTGGGCCAGGGGGGAGGGAGAACCGATTCTAGGGCAGGACCTGAGCCTGGCTAATGTTGGCAGTGGATGGGAGGAGGAAGTTGAGGAAGGAAGTTTGTGCAAGGTGGACAAGGGCTGATGGGTGAAACCTGACCCAAGGGGCTACAGGATCACTGAGATCTGTGGGACGCCCCATGGTGGGATCATTTCATCCCCCATGGGACAGGGCACTGGGGGGATAGGCAGCAGGGACAGTCCAGCCCAGGCCATGATTTTCCTTCCCTGCTCATGCCAGTTAATCCCAGTGCTGTGAGCTGCCTCAGAGCAGTGTCCTGCCCATATATCAGCTAGCCCCCAGCACTGTGAGTTTCCTCAGAGCTGTGCCCTGCCTATGCCAGCTAACCTTCAGTGCCGTGAGCTTCCTCAGAGCAGTGTCTTTGTTGCCATGGCTTGGATTCTGACCTTGCAATTTAGCACTAAAGCTCTGACTCATGTTCTGTTGACCCTGTCCCAGCTCACCCTTCGACACCCTCCTTTCCCCTCTTTCTCACAGCAAGTAAATCTTTAACCTGTGCACAAAGCAGGTTGGGCTCCAGTCTTCGCCCAGCCCCTCGGATAAACACGGGCAGCCCAGGCAAGGCCCAGCAGATCTTCCACGAGAGGAAAATGTCCACCCACTCTGACAACAGCAAGGAGGGGCCATGCCGGGGGTTGGTTTGGTATCTCCTAGGGGACAAGGCAGTGGTGGGGGTGGGGGGCAACCTTAAGCTGAATGGCGGTAACTAGAACACACCCAAGGTTGGCCAAGGTCATGGGGAGGGCAAAGCACTGGAGCTGGTGCCTCGCTTCCCACCACAAGCCCTTGCGAAAGCTGGGGGTTGGATTCCAGCCCTCACTCCTCTGCGGGGAGAGCCTGGGACTTATTAGGCGGGACGAGGCTGCTTTGGAAAGTTGGCAGCACTCCGCTTCCCTGAGGGCAGCAGGAATTCACTCCCTCCAACAGCTTCTCCATCCCGGCGGGTTCAGGGGGGATACTGGGCAGCCGGGGGCTTCCACTGTGATTTCGCTGCCCCCCTTTGAGGAGCAGGGCACAGGCTCAGTATGGTGACTGCCATGGTCCTACTGCCCTGGGCTTGTTTGCTGAGTCTGGCCCCGTTGACTCGGAGCCTCAGTGCGGAAGGCAGGGGCCTCGACCAGCTGGCTCGCCCCTTTGTCACGGTCTGGAATGCCCCGAGCCAGGAGTGTGGCACGAAATACCACGTGTCCCTCGACCTGGGGGTCTTCGATGTGGTGGTGAACCGTGGGGAGTCCTTTCTGGGCCAGGCCATGACCCTCTTCTATAGCAACACGCTGGGCCTCTACCCACACTACACAGCGGCTGGGGTGGCAGTCAATGGTGGCGTCCCCCAGAACGGTAGCCTCCAGGTCCACCTCGAGAAGGCCCAGCGAGACATAGAGGCCATCATCCCGAAACCGGATTTCCAGGGCCTTGCGGTAATTGACTGGGAGAGCTGGCGGCCCGTGTGGGAGCGGAACTGGGACTCTCTGGCGATCTACAAGGAGAAGTCTGAAGAGCTGGTCCGGGAGCAGCACCCTGACTGGCCCCCTGACAGGGTGACCGAGCAAGCACAGGAGGAGTTTGAGCGAAGCGCCCGGGCCTTCATGGAGCAGACTCTGGCACTTGGCGAAAGCCTGAGGCCAGGGGGCTTCTGGGGTTTCTACGGCTTCCCTGACTGCTATAACGATGACTTCAAAGTCGCCAACTACACGGGGGAGTGCCCCACCCTGGAGCAGCAAAGGAACGAGCAGCTCCAGTGGCTCTGGAACCAAAGCCGGGCGCTCTACCCCAGCACTTACCTGCCCCAGGAGCTCCGGCTGACAGACAAGGTCAGCGCCTTCGTTAGCCACCGCGTGGCTGAGGCCTTCCGGGTGCAGGAGCAGTCGGGGGCTGCCAGCCTGCCAGTCCTGCCTTATGCCCGCATCCAGTACGACGGCACGGAGGACTTCCTCTCACAGGTGATGCTCCCTGCCAGCGTTCCCATCTGCCCCCTCAGCCCTGCCAAGGCCAGGCTGCCTGCCCATCTCCGCTGCCAGTTTCTGAGCTCTGGCCCGTCCCAGGGGCCAGCTGCTGCTCTTCCAGCAGCTGTTTTGCCCCAGGCTGTTTCTCCTACCTCAGCAGCATGGTGCTCCAGTGCCTTGCCTCCACCCCAGTGATGAGAGGGGGGTGTCAGGCCAGGCATATGGGGGGGAAAATCACCTAGCTGCCAGGTGAGGTAGGGCGTCTCCCTTCTTCCAGCCCAGATTCTCACTCAGGAAGGGATGGGGGGATGGAGAAGGCTCAGAGGGCGGAAGGGGTCCACCAGAGGTCCCAGCAGGTCTGGATCTAGAGGGAGCAATGCTTTCACACAAGCCAAAGGTCTGGGCTTCTGGAGAGTTTCTCTGCTGTCTGCCTGGTCCAGGCTGTTCCCCTGCCTTTGCCTCTCACCTCCAGAAAAGAAAATATCCCTCAACTCAGCTGACCGCGCAGGTGACTCTCCTGCCCCAGCTCAGCATCACACTGGCACCCCTGCAGTCCAAGTGGTCAGACAGCAGCTGGGGCCGAGCTGGCCTGTTTCTGAATCAGGCTGTTCTTTGTTTCTTTGCAAAGAGGAAGAGGGATCATAAAGACCAGTTTGCTGGAACAGAAAGAACCAGACACCTGGCAGGTTCCTTGCTGAGAAACCTCCAGGCTGCCCTTCGGTCAGGGCTATGCTCACTCTTAGGGCCATGACCACATTTTCATCTCACCTGGCCTGTTGGCTCCCTCTGCTCCAGCCCACCCACACAGGTTGCCAAAGCAGCCCTAGCCTCTTGTATTTGCCTCAGAGAACCCCATGTCTTCTAATTAGGGCTCGCCATTGCCTTGGGTGGTGGATCCTGTTGTTTCCAGCTATCTCCTTCCCTTTAACCTGAAAGAAGGTTGCTTTAAGTCAAGAGAACCACAGAGGTTCCTCAATACAGAGTGGTGGTGGCTGTCTCCCACTGTGCCAGAAGGGGGAGATTTGTGTGGGAAAGATGGATCCTAGGGGAACAGCCTCCCATGTTACCTTCATGATTCTTCTCTGCTTTTGTCTCTTGCCATGCAGGAGGACTTAGTTCACACCATCGGGGAGAGTGCGTCTCAAGGTGCCTCAGGAATTGTGCTGTGGGGGAGCGAGGATTACAGTCGCTCACGGGTGCGTTACATGGAAGTGGGAATGCTGCCCAGGGTGTGGAGCTGCTGCGCTCAGGCTGGGAAGGGTTCCCTCATGGTGTGCGATGGGGTGTGCTGAGAGTGGGTGCCCTGGGATCTGGCTCCTCTGGCACTCAGGAGCTGGGAGAGTGGCTCCTGGGAGGATTGTGTGGATGGTATGTGCTTAATGGAGGGGAGCACAGCAGGAAAATGGTCCCCTTTGCTCTCCTGAGACACCCTGTCTGGACCTGTGTCCTCTGCAGGAGTCCTGCCTGGCACTGAAGGAGTACGTGGACAGGATCCTGGGGCCTTACATCCTGAATGTGACCCACAGCGCCTTCCTGTGCAGCCAGGTGGTGTGCTCCAGCCATGGGCGCTGCGTGCGGCAGGACGGGCACCCTGAGGTGTTCCTGCACCCGAGCCCCACCAACTTCGCCATCCAGAGCCACCGCAGCCGGCCCCACCTCCGCCTGCGGGGACAGCTGGTGAGGGAGGAGCAAGCCATGCTGGCAGAAGTGTTCCGCTGCCACTGCTACACTGGCTGGGGCGGGGCACAGTGTGCACGCAGGGTCAGCCCTGAGTGAGAACCACAACAGTGTTACCCACACACTAGGGCATCCCACCTTATCCCAGTAGGGCTCCAGGCGTAACCTCATTCGTTTAGACACCTTAACCTATATTACAAAATATTACAAAAGAATTCCTTGACCAATTTTAACAATCCTGCAACATAAGCTTTTAACCAATCATACCTGGTCACCTTAATTGATCACAGTTATCTTTATTATGCAATGGACTGAAACAATTGGAGAATGAGAAAGAAATCATTCAGATACACAAAAGGAAAATGGGTACCAGAAAGAAAAAACAATAAGACATGTAGATTTTATAACCGTTGATTTTATAGCTGTTGATAATCTGCCTTTCCAGACAGCATGGCATCAAGCAAAGTTTTCTTTAAGCATCTAAAGATTTGATTCTTTATTTGGTGGTGGGAGGTACCAGTGGGCTAGCCTCACCTTCTTACCAGCCTGATTTTACCTTGTTTTGAAGTCACTTCAGGAACGGGAAAATGTGACTACATGCTATGTAGCTCATGACTGCTGTCTGTCATCTGGCTGCAACTGCTTAGCCAGAAAAATAAAGCCTCAGACCTTACAAGATGGCCCACCCCCATATGTGCTCCAGCTGGCCCCATGCATTCTATGTGGTCTGATCCCTGAAACACCCTCCCCCACACGCCTTATGTGGCCCCTCCCCTGATACACCCCCCCCCCCCACAGAAATACAAACTGGGACACAAGCTATCCCTTGCTGTCTCCGACGCCTGGCACCTGCAACTATTGTGTTTCTGCACAGGGAACTGACATGAGCTGCTGCTGGACCCTGTCAGAAACTGACCTGGCCATGTTACATCCTACAATCCTCAACTCACCCTGCTCTGTCACATCCGCAACGGGGAGAGATTTAGAGGGTATTGTATTGTAACTAGCAGTCTACCAGTTCCAGTGTAAACCTCATACATTCAACCAATGTCCCTGGCACTGCCACCCAGCCCCATTGCTTTTTTTGTTCATTGTGGGTGGATGATGGCCCACATCTCGGCTGAGACCCCGAGGACTGAAGGGGTGAACCTGCAGAGTCAAGAATTAGCAGGGCTGCACCAAATTCATTCTGTGTAGATTGGGTGCCTGTAACACACCTACCCACTAATGGACACAAACATACGTGTGTTTTTCCGGACACCAGCTGATTTCTGGGACAAACTGAGGCGAGGGGGGTGGAGGAGTGAGTTTGGGACAGGAATTCCAAGCTGAAGTGGGAGCACACAGGAGAGGGTGGGGAGCTACATGGGAGAGGAGGCGTGTAAAGAGGATTGAGGCTAGCATTGTTGAAGGGGACATGGTGCTGGTGAGGGCCAGGAAGCAAAAGGGAGACAAGATGCAGGCTGCTGTAGGTCTGATTTTGCCACATGAGGTAGCACTGAGGGCTCCTAGTCCATTTACATTGTGCAGGAGAGAGGCTACTCTTGAGAACTCGTGGCGAACTGGGGTGGTCCCGGAGGATTGGAAAAAGGCAAATATAGTACCTATCTTTAAGAAAGGGAAAAAGGAGGATCCGGGGAACTACAGACCGGTCAGCCTCACCTCAATCCCTGGGAAAATCATGGAGCAGGTCCTCAAGGAATCCATCCTGAAACACTTGGAGGAAAATGGAGTGATCAGGAACAGTCAACATGGATTCACCAAGGGCAAATCGTGCCTGACCAACCTGATTTCCTTCTATGATGAGATGACTGGATTTGTGGATGTGGGAAGAGCCGTTGACGTGGTATACCTTGACTTTAGCAAGGCTTTTGATACGGTTTCCCACAGCATTCTCATTGGCAAGTTAAGGAAGTATGGGTTGGACGAGTGGACCGTAAGGTGGATCGAAACCTGGTTAGATCAACGGGCTCAGCGGGTAGGAATCAATGGCTTGATGTCTGGCTGGCAACCGGTAACAAGTGGAGTGCCCCAGGGGTCGGTCCTGGGGCCGGTTCTATTCAACGTCTTCATTAATGATCTTGATGATGGAATAGACTGCGTGCTTAGTAAGTTTGCGGATGACACCAAGTTGGGGGGAATGGTAGATACTCTGGAGGGCAGGGACAGGATCCAGGGAGACTTGGACAAATTGGAACACTGGGCTGAAAGAAACCTCATGAGGTTCAACAAAGACAAGTGCAAAGTCCTGCACTTAGGACGGAAAAATCCCATGCACTGCTACAGGCTGGGGACCGATCGGCTAAGTAGCAGCGCTGTAGAAAAGGACCTGGTGGTTATGGTGGACAGGAAGATGAATATGAGCCAGCAGTGTGCCCTTGTTGCGAAAAAGGCCAATGGCATATTAGGCTGCATCAGTAGGAGTATTGCCAGCAAATCGAGGGATATGATAATTCCCCTCTATTCGACACTGGTCAGCCCGCATCTGGAATACTGTGTCCAGTTTTGGGCTCCCCACTACAGAAAGGATGTGGACAAATTAGAAAGAGTCCAGCGGAGGGCAACAAAAATGATTAGGGGACTGGGGCACATGACTTACGAGGAGAGACTGAAGAAACTCGGCTTATATAGTCTACAGAAGAGAAGACTGAGGGGAGATTTGATAGCAACCTTCAACTACTTGAAGGGTTGCTCCAAAGAGGAGGGAGCTATGCTGTTCTCGAGGGTAACAGAGGACAGAACAAGGAGCAATGGTTTCAAATTACAGCTGGGGAGGTCAAGGTTGGATATTAGGAAAAACTTTCTCACTAGGAGGGTGGTGAAGCATTGGAATGGGCTATCTAGGGAGGTGGTAGAATCTTCATCTTTGGAGATCTTTAAGGCTCGGTTAGACAAAAGCCTGGCTGGGATGATTTAGGGGGAGTGGTCCTGCTTTTTAGCAGGGGGTTGGACTAGATGACCTTGTGAGGTCCCTTCCAACCCTATGATTCTATGATTCTACTGGGTGGCCAGGCAGATGCTAGCACTGCTTGAGCTGCATGCAGCTGTGTGGACACTGTGGCTGCGCTAGCTCAGGCCATGGGGGACTTATACCCAGTGGCAAAGTGAGGGTGTCCGGCATCCACTGGTGACTGGGGGTCAAGCCCACATTTATGCTCTCCTGGACCCCCATGCCACCCCATGCCTTGCAGCCCTCCCATCCTGGTGCCCCCACTGCAGCCCGATGCCCAGGGGCTTACCCTTTGGCTGCCGGCCCCGCTCCCATTGCCACGTCACTGCTTGTACCAGTGCCTGTGCCGTGATGTTTCCACTGTTCTGTGCCACCCGCTATATCAAAGCTGGCGCATCTGCCACTGTGTAGATGCACCCAAGCACCCTAAGGGGCACCAGCTCAGCTCCCAAGACTCAGCTGATGACGGTTCCCTCAGAAACACTGAGCTGGGACAGGCTGGGCCTTGCAGCTCGTGGGTGGAGCTTTTCACCCTGCTGGATCATTTTTAGCTGAGGCAGACAAGGCGAAATAGACTCAGCCCTGACCTTGTGCCTCAGTTTCCCACGTGTAAACTGGCCGGGTATGAATGGGCCAGGTGGGCAAGTTGTAACTGGGCCAGGCCGGGTGTGAATAGAACGAGTTGGGCGGGGTGTGAATGGGCCGGGCCAGGTGTGAATCGGCCGAATTGAGCGGGGTGTGAATGGGCTGGGCCAGGTGCGAATCGGCCGCGTTGGGTAGGGTGTGAATGGGCCAGGCCGGGTGTGAATCGGCCGAGTTGGGTAAGGTGTGAATGGGCTGGGCCGGGCTGCACTGAACACGTGGCGCTGCCCGAGTACACCGTACAGGATCGGGCCCGGCGCTGGGTAGCCTCCGGCCGGCAGGCGGCGCTGTGGCTGGTGCGGGGGAGCCGAGCCGAACCAGACCTGACGGTGGCCGGCAGGGAGCCCGCAGCGCAGCTCAGCGCAGCGCACGGCATGTCAGTACCGCCCGCTGCGGGGTCGGGACGGGATCGGGACCTGCGGCCTGTTGTGGGGAGATCCGAGTGCCTGGGATCCGGGCCCCGAACTGCACCGGCAGCGCCCGGGGGGTGGAGTTTGGCCTAGTAGCTGGGTGGAACCCCTGCCCTGCCCCATAGCATCCGCT